>MUZC01000065.1:638703-654892 GCA_002072015.1 Radix auricularia
GAGGGCGGGGTCCGCTGAAAAATAAGATGGGATTATTCAAGAAAAAATGGATACGTGGATGTAAGGAATATTATGTATGGATGACATGCTGGAACTAGGGATAGAAAACAGAGATGAAGTTTAGTGTGAAATAACATTAAGATAAGTAAACGTAAGTATAAAATCCACGGTATATCCCAGTAGCCAACGGTTCACTCCCCGGCGCCACGTCGGGGATGATGACAATCTTAATCAAACCTGACTTCCGAAAGTCAAGCATACGAGGCACGGCCCCTAATACTCGGCCTGTCTGGGAGACCACGGCTCCTTTGTTTGGATGGTGAACTTCTGATGACACATTACTGACATCATCCGCTTACGGGTTCGTCATCTTTAGGTGTGAGAGTCAGATTCGACTGACTCACTAGGCTATCGGGGGCGACCAGTGCTGTCTGTCTCCAGTCGAGCGGTTCTAAACCTGATGGCTCTTTCGACTCTCTCTCCGTCTAGTGGTTCTAAACTTGTTGCTAGTTTCTACCCTGTCTCCAGTCTAGCGGTTCTAAACCTAGTGGCACTATCGACTCTGTCTGCAGTTTAGTGGCTCTACACTTGGCAGTATCGACCCCGTCTCCAGTCTAGCTGTTCTCAACTTGGTAGTATCGACCCATGACATTACGTATATCGTCCCATAATTGTTTCGATCAAATGCAGTAAACTTGAATAGCCATTTAATGATACTTTACCAAAGAAATTATCTGCGTACAATTTATGAAAGTTACATTACAATGATTACTGTAAGATTTCTAGACATGTGTAATGACCCATTGTGCTTCAATGCGGCTCTAAAGAATTTCTTTTAGATCTTAAAATTGTCTCTCATTTACTGCAGGTCTGGCCAACCATGTTCTATATACTCATCATCATCATTGTCTGTCGTCCCATCTGGGGCATAGGCCACGAACAAAGGCTCTCCAGGCATCCCGGTCCTGTGCCAATCTCTCTAGCTGTCCCCAGCTGTGCCCACACTTTTTGGAGTCAGTCTCCAGTTCCCTTCTCCGGGTCATTTTAGGTCGACCTCTCTTTCTCTTGCCCTGGGGGTTCCAAGTGAGGGCTTGTCCCACAATGCTGTATTTGGGCTTTCTGAGGGTGTGGCCAATCCATCTCCATCTGCGCTGACGTTTTGGTTCTTCCACTGTGTCTTTTTGTGTTCGTTGCCAGAGGTCCTCGTTGGTGATGATATTGAGCCAGCGGATTCGGAGAATTTTTCGGAGACGTGTTTATAAATGTGTTCTATATACTACTAGAACATAAGCCTTTAACATCATGGCCCTCATGAGCCATTCTCTCCTGCCTCTAAATCACATTCTCTCTCCTACCTCTATGGCAAACGCTGTTATGTATTTAACGGGACAATACGAATCAAAATATAGAATAGTACAGGGGTCTCCAAACTTTCCAGCTGGAGGGCCACATTAACTCTCAAAAATCAGTTTAGGGGCCGACTACTAACCCGTAACTACTAAGTTTTGTTGTAAACTGCAGGCAAAATAGTGGTTTTTTTTATAGACTAATGAGTCTCCAGGGGCGGGTGAAGGGGCCTCGCTGGCCGTATCTGACCCGCGGGCCGTAGTTTGTAGACCTCTAGTATGGTACATCACCTTAAAAAGAATTGCAGCTTTATCGAAAGTTTTTAGCTAACCAAACTGGGTGCAAGCAATAGAGTTAGTTCTGTATTTTAGAACTACATGAACTGTTACAACAAAAACGTGATGTTAACTTCAATTCGAAGATTTTAAAAAAAAAATATTTTTTTAATTTCAGGGAAGATGGGGACCGCGATGGTTGCCTAATGTCATATCCTAAACTTTTACGCCTGTTTTTACCTCCCTTTATTTCCGAACCTGATTTTAGCTCCCTTTTTTTTTGTCCCAGATATACTCGTTAATGACGTAGCCTGTCTCGCCAATTTACCATTTTAAAAAAATAATTAGAAAACCCCCTACAATCGGTACCTTATAATCTCCTTAAAATAGTATTTAGTAGGATTCATTAGGATCAAGCTGTGTTAGAGCTGGTCTGATGGCTTGCATTTGTTTTACTTCCAGACATTAGCCGTACACAGAGTCAGAGCCAGTGGTTCCAACGTTACCCGTACACACTGCCAGTGGTCCTCACATTAGCCGTACACAGAGTCAGAGCCAGTGGTCCTCATATTAGCCGTACACAGAGTCAGAGCCAGTGGTTCATACGTTACCCTTACACATTGCCAGTGGTCCTCACATTGACCAGAGACCGAGTCAGTGGTCCTCACATTAACCGTACACCGAGTCAGTGGTCCTCAAATTGTGCCGCTTGGTTATATTGACAGGCGGAGAGATGTTTGAACACATACATTTCACAGACTACAATAAATTTTGTCATTGTAAATACGAAATATCCGAAAATATTTTCTTCACTATAGATACACCTTTAAAAAGCTATAAGAGATATGATAGGCCATGATATACGATAAGAAATGACTATCGGTACGCCAGTCGAGCGCGCTTGCCACTCGACCACCGTGTCCCTATATGTATATTAAAAACGGGTGTGTAAAGGGGGCACGGGTCTACCGATGTGCATATTTTCCGATATTGCCGATACAGATATTACCGATATTTATTTTGCCTATAGAGTGCCTATATGAGGTTTTGTTAGGGAAAAAAACATATTTGATGACGTCATTCTTAAATTTATCCCTTGTAATTATGTATATTTTGCTACAGGTTTAATTAAGACAAACTTAAAATTAAGGAACAAATTGCACAACTTCATTTGAATTATAAGTGTGTTTCGAATACGGTCTTCCATATTTTGTGTTCATTCTTCTATGTCCCTTTGTGTCTTGTTTCTTTCTTTTCCTCGTTAACAATGCAGGAATACGGCTCGGATAATTTTTTAAAAGATAAAAAAAAAATTTATACCATAATAATCGGGATAAAATAACACATTAACACATTTTTATTAATAATACCAAAAACAATCTTAACTAAAGAATTGGGGATCACTTTATTAATAACTCATTCAGCTTTGTATTAATTGTAAAATTTATCTTTAAAAGTAGTTTCTGATATTTTTTCAAGTTCCAGATCATGACAAAACGAACTGTACTAAATAAAAATTAGGAATCCCATTTGAACCTTCAACTTTGACTCATACTCATAATTAATTCTTACCAATAGTTAAACCCCGGTATCGGGATCGATACATTAATTTGTCGAGATATTTATAAATCTTAAATTATATATATTTTTTTTCTGAATTTCTTTTGCTTCAAAATGTCACTTATTATGAAATATCGGTGACGTCAAAATTCGATACTTTACATGCTACCGATACCGATACCGATATCCTGATATCGCAGCCGATATATTGGCTGGTAGACCCCTAGCGGCACAGCATCCATTTTAAACAAAAATAATTTTTATTATTTTTGTTTATTTATTTTTTTATGGAAAAGTTTAAACCTCACAAAAACAGAGATTTCACGTTAAAGACACAATAAAATTGTTGATGACTGACTGTCGCTAAAAAGTTCTCCGCTGAACTGGAGAGGAGATGGGCGCCGCCAAGTCTACCAAGCCCCGAGAAAGTTCTAATGGAAACATTAGAGCCCCCCTACTAACCTCGAGATTATGGAACACAAAATACAACTTAAAAAATTGAAGAGTTTGATAGTCTACGCTCTTTTTGTGCATTTCTCCATCGAGTCATTTACTTTACATATAAATCCCTTATATTAACTTCACCGTCTTTGTTGTTGTTGTTGTTGTTGCGGTCCCACCAGCCCGTCAGCGCGTTCACGGACAAAAAAACGTTAAAAATTACACATTTTCCTTGATCCTATCGAGCTGAAATATTGCACATTGATTTTTATCACCCAACAATGTATTGTATCAAAATTTCAGATCGATCTAATGTACCGTAATTAAATTTAATGATTTTTTTAGATTATCGCTATGTAGCATGCAAATATTTATGCTATCCTGTCGCGGTGTGCGGTGCGTATTATATTGAAGAAAATTGGATAATATTTTCCAGATATGTATATGTTTATTCTAGTCTGTCGTGCGGTGCGCATTATATTGAACATATGGTAATCAATACTGTTATATATGTCTCATGAATAAAGGATTTATAGTCACAAACTTTGTTTTTTATGGGTTGTTTAATTTTATTCATTTCCTCATAGCAGTCTAATGCGCTTTGAGATTTATTTTTTTAAATCGCATAGTTCAATAGCTTTCATTAAAAAACAACAACAACAACAACAACTTTTCCTCAACAATGTTTGATTTAAGAAGAAAATCTAAACAACCGGAAGGGCCTTAGCAGATATCTGATGAAAAATGCCAGTCTATTAAATTGAAAATGTCCCATAATCCAACACCAGCCAATTTTAAGGCCGACAAGTAGAGTGGGAAAAAATGGGGCCCGGGGAAGGAGGGATATTTTGAAAAACTATTAAAAATTTATGTGGCTTTAGTGTGTCTCTTTGTGTGTGATTGCATGTGTTTGTGTGATTGTATTGTGTTAGTGTGTGTGTTATTTGTGTTTATGATTGTGTTTCTGTGTGTTTTTGATTGTGTTGTGGTTGTGTGTTATTTTGTTATATATGTGTGCATATTTGTATGATTGTGCTGTGTTCGTGTGTGTGATTGTAAGATTTTTGTGTGATTATTTTGTGTTCGTGTGTGTTTTTGTGTGTGTGTTTGTATGTGTCTTTGTGATTGTGTTGTGTGTGTATGTGATAGTGTTGTATTTATGTGATTGTTTTGTGTTCGTTTGTGTGTTTGTGTGTGTATGTGATTGTGCTGTGTTCGTGTATATGTGTGCTTGTGTGTGTATGTGATTGTGCTGTGTTCGTGTATATGTGTGCTTGTGTGTGTATGTGATTGTGCTGTGTTCTTGTATATGTGTGCTTGTGTGTGTATGTGATTGTGCTGGGTTCGTGTATATGTGTGCTTGTGTGCCGGCATACACGGTAATAAGTGAATGTTCTAGTTCATCCATGTTAAGCAGTCCGTTTGATATCCACGTAGCTCGCACAGCCAGCCATTAAATCTCCCCAACAGTGAGATCGGTGCCAAAATGTGGACACACATGCATAAATAATACAGGCGGCCCATGCCGCAGTGTCCCTGCCAAAAAAAAAAAAATCTTCGTGTTGGGCGAGTCCATTATGCGTTTGGTTCGGGGAGTTAACCACAACTAGCAATGTTCCAGCCTGGTATCAACGTCTCTAACAGTCATGTGACCCCATTTAAGTCACATGATTTCATTCCATCAAAAACAAAGGAGTGTGCAATATTCATTCACAAGATTTAATCATCAGATATTCACTAAATTTTTATTTTACAATCACTCATGAGGCTTTTTTTTCACTCACCAAATTTGTATCTATTCACTCAGCCTTACCTTTCGCATAATATTAAATGACTTGAAATACTATCCCCCCCCCCTAAAAATATCCATAAAAGCTCCCAAATCTCTTATTTAATTCATTGACTTATTTCTCGCCAAAAGCTTCTTTTACTGACTGTAATGTCACCCTCACATCTCCCTACTCTCGCCAGCTCCTCGCGCCATAAATGAGATCCTACGGCTTTTTCGCCCGGGCCATTCTTTGAAAATACATTAAAACTGTATTGACTTCCACAATGAGAGGCGATGGGAAGGAGGGGGGGTGTTGGACGAGAAATTAATAAGGAAATGCTGTTCTTAAAGGAAGAAAAACATGCCTAAAGAAAGGTGGGGGAAAAGGGTAGGGGGTCGTTTGTAGGAGATTCTTGGGAAAATGTTGAAAATGAGGACAAATATGCAGTGTGGAGGGGTATGTTGTAGAGAGGTATGTTGTGGAGAGGTATGATGTGGATAGGTATGTTGTGGAGGGGTATGTTGTTGAGGGGTATGTTGTGGAGAGGTATGTTGTGGAGGGGTATGTTGTTGAGGGGTATGTTGTGGAGAGGTATGTTGTTGAGGGGTATGTTGTGGAGAGGTATGTTGTGGAGGGGTATGTTGTTGAGGGGTATGTTGTGGAGGGGTATGTTGTGGAGAGGTATGTTGTGGAGGGGTATGTTGTGGAGGGGTATGTTGTGGAGGGGTATGTTGTATGTTGTGGAGGGGTATGTTGTGGAGGGGTATGTTGTGGAGGGGTATGTTGTGGAGAGGTATGTTGTGGAGGGGTATTTTGGATATAGGGAGTATATAACTGATTACAAATAGTTGAGTGTGGAAGGTTTTCTTAGATATTATTGGTGTATTAGATACACGGACATATGCAGTAGAGACATGAAAGTGGCCAACATTGACATACAAAACTGGGAAAACCTGGCTGAGGATAGTTAAAGAAGGATCACTAAGAGCAGAGGAGCAAACTAGGGAAGAAGCAGTTGGAAAAAGAGCGAGGATAATAGCCAGGCAACACTGCCCAACTACATTCGTGTGTGTAACATGCAGAAAAGACAGCCACTCAAGGATTGGTCTCATCTGCCACACCAAGAGCTGCAAATAATAAAGATTTAAAAAATCGTCTTTCGCAGACGGACAGATGCAATACATACATATTTGTGTATACTGTAGAATTGTGGGTGTATGTTTTAGAATGGTAGTATATGTTGTACAGTGTGGTCTATACATAAGACTTATGTACATACCGGCAGCTCCTGATACGCCAATGGCAGCCAAGCTGCATCGACGCAAGTCGTTCCCTTGGTTACACCATTGACGTGGAGAGGGGGGATATGATGTATGGGCAGCAGCTAATTCTCCATAATACCCGCCCAGGCTTGCATCACCTCTGGAGAGGACACTCCAGCGTCGCCGCAAGGTGTCGACAAAACACGGGAAGCAGCAGTTACCGGTTATAAGCCAAAGCTCAATTGACGTAGAGCTAGGCGCCAGGGGCTGCTTCCGACGGTGGGAGAGACTACCAATGTCTCACTGGACAGCTACCGCCCGCCTCAAACTGGGCAGCCCCCAGTCAAATAGGTGCTATCCCGTCATGGCCTGCCTTCTCCACTGGGTGCGTGGAGATTAGAGTACCACTCAACAAGTGGGCCACTAAGCCCTGCACAAAGAAATACAAATAAGAAAAAGAAGACCCCAGCTCTTCGAATCGCTAGCTGGAACGTGAGGACTATGTGTCCCGGCATCACTGATGATCTGCAGTCCATAAACGACACACGGAAGACAGGAATAATCGATAGAGAACTTAAAAGACTAGAGATTGACATAGCATGCCTTCAGGAGACCAGGCTCCCAGACAACGGTTCACTCAAAGAGGCCAATTACACCTTCTTCTGGCAAGGCAGACCAAAAGACGAACCTAGACAGCATGGTGTGGGTTTCGCTGTTAAGAACACTCTTCTACCATCCATTGAACCCCCGTCATCAGGCACGGAGAGGATCCTCACTCTAAGACTCAGAACAAATGCGGGCCCAGCAAACATTCTTAGTGTGTATGCCCCAACACTCTATTCAACTCCGGAAGAGAAGGACAAGTTCTATGGAGCGTTAGACCAGGCAATAGCCAGCATCCAAAAAGATGAGGCAATCTATCTCCTAGGAGATTTCAATCCTTGGTATTAAATGGCAAGACAAAGTGCCTAATAGTGAGGTCCTAACGCGTGCCAATACCCAAAACATGTTCTCAATTCTTAGTGAAAGACGCCTGAGGTGGCTAGGACATGTCAGAAGAATGAGCCCCGGCCGCATCCCGAAGGACCTCCTATATGGTGAACTTGTTTCAGGAAAGAGGAAAACAGGTCGCCCACGCTTGCGATTTAAAGATGTCTGTCAAAGGGACATGAAAGCAGCCAAAATACATACAAGTGACTGGGAGTGTAAGGCAGAAGACCGATCTACGTGGCGCACAGTTGTCAAAGAGGGTGTCATAGTAGCCGAGGAGCAAAGAATGGAGGAGGTTGCAGACAGAAGAGCTAGGAGAAAGGCCAAAACATTTGGAAGCACAGAACTCGTGTGTAAAAACTGTGGTAAAGACTGTCACTCAAGGATAGGACTGCACAGCCACTCGAGAAAATGCAACCCAACCCAACGGTGATGCACCATCGTCTCGCGAGACGGAAGGATGCCGATTCAGTGATGGTACAGACTAGTTCTTAAGTTTGAAAAAAAACATGACCATGTTACTCCGCTACTTTACTCAATTCATTGGCTACATGTACACGCCCGATTACAAACTTGCCGTGGTAATATAAGTTGTACAATGGTGGTATAAGTTGTACAATGATGGTATATACTGTACAATGATGGTATATACTGTACAATGATGGTATATACTGTACAATGGTGGTATATGCCGTACAATGGTATATACTGTACATTGTTGGTATATGTTGTACAATGGTGGTATATAATGTACAATGGTGGTATATTTTATAAAAGGGTGGTATATACTGTGCACTGGTTGTTTATGTTATATAATGGTGGGTTTGTTGTACAATTGAGGTATGTGTTGTACAATGGAGGTATGTGTTGTACAATGGAGGTATATGTTGTATAATCGTGGTATATGTTGTAAAATAGTGGTATATGTTGTGCAAAGGTATATACTTTACAATGGTGGTATATACGCTACAATTGTGGTATGTGCAGTACAATGGTATATACTGTAAAATGGTGGTATATACTGTACAATGGTAGTATATGCTGTACAATGGTGGTATATACTGTACAATGGTATATACTGTAAAATGGTGGTATAAACTTTTCAAGGGTGGCATATGCTGTTCAATGGTGGTATATGCTGCACAATGGTGGTATATTCTTTACAATGGTGGTATATGCTGTACAATGGTGTATACTGTACAATGGTGGTATATGCTGTACAATGGTGTATACTGTACAATGGTGGTATATACTGTACAATGGTGGTATATGCTGTACAATGGAGGTATATATTGTACAATGGTGGTATATGCTGTACAATGGTGTATACTGTACAATGGTGGTATATGCTGTACAATGGTGGTATATATTGTACCATGGTGGTATATGCTGTACAATGGTGTATACTGTACAATGGTGGTATATTCTTTACAATGGTGGTATATATTGTACAATGGTGGTATATGCTGTACAATGGTATATACTGTACAATGGTGGTATATGCTGTACAATGGTGGTATATATTGTACAATGGTGGTATATGCTGTACAATGGTGTATACTGTACAACGGTGTTATATTCTTTACAATGGTGGTATATATTGTACAATGGTGGTATATGCTGTACAATGGTGTATACTGTACAATGGTGTTATATTCTTTACAATGGTGGTATATATTGTACAATGGTGGTATATACTGTACAATGGTATATACTGTACAATGGTGGTATATACTGTATAATGGTGGTATATTCTTTACAATGGTGGTATATACTGTACAATCGTGGTATATACTGTAAAATGGTTGTATATATTGTATAATGGTGGGTTTGTTGTACAATTGAGGTATATGTTGTACAATGGTGGTATAAGATGTACAATGGTGGTATATACTGTACAATGGTGGTATATACTATACAACGGTGGTATATCATGTACAATTGTATATACTGTACAATGGTGGTATATAATGTACAATTGTATATACTGTACAATGGTGGTATATACTGTACACTGGTTATATATGTTGTACAATGTGGGTATATACTGTACAATGGTTGTATACGCTGTAGAATGGTGGTATATACTGTACATTGGTTATATATGTTGAACATTGGTGGTATATACAATGGTATATACTGTACAATGGGGGTATTTACTGTACAAGGGTGGTATACGCTGCACAACGGTGGTATATACTTTATAATAGTGGTATATGCTGTACAATGGTGGTATATACTGTACAATGGAGGTATATACTGTACAAAGGAGGAATATGTCATAGAAGATAAAGGATTTGCAGTCAAATATTGCCATCAAATTTTCCAAAGCGCACACACCTATCCTCGCTCGGCCAGCATCGACCCGGCCAGCCGTTGCCTCACCCTAAACTTATGATGTCATAACTTTATATTAGGTTTTAGAATCCTTTGGTTTTTTGTCTTCCTGGTTATTTTCACTAATCGAATATATTTACATTCTAAGGGTAACAATAAATATACTATAGTGTTTGTAGTTTGTGAGCAGCATTTTATCACAAATCTCTAGCCTCTTAGCGCAGACGATAAAAAGTTACATTTTTTATCAAGCAGACAGCAAAATTCATAGTTGGCAATATACTGTGCAATTTTAGTGCAGGGCCAAAATGGAAAGAGGAAATTTCATTTTTTTTTAAATCGTTGTCACTACCCCCCCCCCCACGCTGCTTTTACCTACACAGAAGATTATTGCGTCGTGTGCGTACCCATCATTTGTGTCTAGTCTTGCATTTCATTAGAGTTTTGAATTTTGATAGTGCGTTGGTTTTCCAGGCAGCACATTCCAATTCAGATTGTAGAACGGACAGATGGGGGATTGGAACGTATTTATTCTTGAATATGGAACAAGACAATTTTATTTTTTTTTAAATTTAAACCATGTAAACTTCTATACTGGTAGATGTTTTAGATGTACAAATGTACAAAATAGAATGGCGGTGTTGGAAGCTGTTTTGCGGGGGGGGGGGGTGTGGTGGGGCAGAAAAAAATGACCAAAAAACAAAACAAAATTAAATTACATTCACCAACTTTAGTACTACAGAAATATTAAATGAAATTTCAAATATCACAAGCGTTCGATGTTGCAGGTCAAAGTTAAGATCTAGACGCGACAGAGTAAAACATCTGTGAAAAGTGAGACACCAAATATTGAAACTAAATTTGGAATAAGAGATCAATGTATGACGATGTCAAAATTATAGATATTTTAGCAAATATGTTCTTTCATGTTACGTAAAGTGCGTTTGTTGGTTTGGTTGCTTGTTAGTTTGGACATTAAAGTGGCACACTATTTGTTCTGTCACCCGACGACCAAGTAAACTGGGTTAAGTCAGAATGGTGAAACATGTGGCCATTTGTTTTGGGGCGGTGGGGGTGCAATTTATACCCCTCACCTCCCCCAATGACAGACACAAAGATCTCTGTTAAATATGTTTCTGACTTTCATGAAAGCAAAGAAAGTAAAAACAAATTTAAAATTTCTTAAAAAGCGTTCAGCGAAAATTTACTTGGGAGCAATTTCTTTAAGGTCATTAAGTTCTCTTCGTGCTGTTTATAGTTTAGCCAAGTCTTTGTTACGTAACGTGCGTTATTATTTACACCAAACGTTGGCACAGACAATATGACCACGTGACCTTATGGCCACGTTACCAAGTGACCATGTGACCACGTTGCCATGTGACCACGTGATCGTGTGACCACGGGACCACGTGACCATGTGACTACGTGACCATGTGACCACGTGTTTTCATTTACTCAAGTACTTGAATGTGCTGTGATGACTTTTTCAATGCCGGTAATAAACACCTAAACAAAAAAAAAACATGCTACTAAATACTTTCAAAGAAAATTTAACTATCGTCGACAAATTTAAAACGCCAAAGAGTTCTCATTGGCCCGTACGTTAGCTTTATATAATTTTTTTTTTTTTTTTTTTTTTTTGGGGGGGGGGGGGTTTGTTGACGAATAGCTGTTTACCTACCCAGAGCCCTAAAATTTGGTGGACGCTGGAGCAGAGGCTTCACTAGGGGGGAATGCGGACCGCACCGATTGTCACCACCACAGGGGTGACACCAAAAGGGTAAATTTATGTATGTTTCCGTATTTGGCACTAGAAGACCCGGAGGAGGTCTTTTGTTAAGCTGTTCAGTTGTGAAGGGTTGACACTATGAGCTAACGCATTGGATGACAACAACCCTAGTGACGCCTCTATGCTGGAGAATACCCTCTCCCTCCATGAGACAAAGCCTTAATGCATTTCTCAATTAGAAAATAAAAATTTCTTCAGGACTTATATTTCTAAAGCATACTTCAATACATTAAAAAAAACGTCAAAAACCAAGTTTTTCACTATAAATCCCTAATAGATCTATACGAGACATAACTATGAGGATGTTCATTATAATACGCAGGGAAAAACAATCCGAACATACCAAATTCTAGTTATGACTCGTAAAACGTGTTTAATATAATGCGCACCGATCGTAAATATATTTTTACAAAGTAATGTCAATGTAATGCGCACCTTATTGCGCGACAGGGAAGGTTGTTGAACATAATACGCACCATGACACTCTATCTCAAAAAATGAACATGATACAAATAGATAAATAAAGTAATTTAAAAATTCAAAAATTCAATTTATGTCCATTCGATCTATCTAAATTTTTTATACATCATTTTTATCAACGGTATGAGTCTGCCTGCAAAATTTCAGCTCGCTAGCTTACGCGAAAGTGGGTTTAAAATCGATCCAAAGGGTTTTTCTGCAAGCCAGCACGCACACACGGGCGCAAGCACTGGCTCAGACACCACAAGTTAATATAAAGGATTTAAAAAATAGGCCTATTCTGCGCACTACTCAAACACTAGATTTGAGGAATTTAACAGCCTCACTGTCCTAACCTAATTGGCAGCAGTTATGAGTTCGCAAACTTCCAGTGCCGTCATCAACATTACTTTCTAGAGCACGGTGTCGCCATCTCAGGGGCGTCTCCACCATTCTTTGCCGAGACGGGATTAAGAATATTGATTATCTGCACGCAGTCGCTGCCCGTGTCAATATTGGGCCCTCTCCAAGGCTCGAAGAGACGGGCTGGCAATTAAAGACCCCGAGTCGTATTGGCAAGTCTTTCCACTCAAGTGTCGGATGTCCCACATGGTGGATTTCCTCTCTGTCCGTCAAAGTAGTTGCTCCTCCGTTCACCCGTGCCATCCTCCGTGTTCTTCTAAATTCTCGAATTATCTTCACAAAGACTTACCCTCCCCCACCTCTCTTATCCAAACAAAACTCTTGTTCTATTCAACTATTCTATCATTTAACTCTTGTATTATTCAACTATTCCATCATTTAACTCTTGTATTATTCAACTATTCTATCATTTAACTCTTGTATTATTCAACTATTCTATCATTTAACTCTTGTATTATTCAACTATTCTATCATTTAACTATTGTATTATTCAACTATTCTATCATTTAACTCTTGTATTATTCAACTATTCCATCATTTAACTCTTGTATTACTCAACTATTCTATCATTTAACTCTTGTATTATTATTCTATTCTATCATTTAACTCTTGTATTATTCAACTATTCTATCATTTAACTCTTGTATTATTCAACTATTCTGTCATTTAACTCTTGTATTATTCAACTATTCTATCATTTAACACTTGTATTATTCAACTATTATATCATTTAACTCTTGTATTATTCAACTATTATATCATTTAACTCTTATATCACCTTACACTTCTATTATTCACGTATCCTATCACTCAAATATTAAATTTGTCCAAGTTTCTGTGTCTCCGATCTTAACCCAAGATCGCCACTGCCAACATTGCATAAAACTCTTCAATAAATAAATAATTATTTTTATACTTCCCTTTGGATATCTATCGATCTAATTAAGAGTTATTTCATATTTGGAATTGATTTTATTTGTTAATCCATTTTATTAACTTAACTGTCTGGATTTCTCTGTTCCTCTATAGAGTTACCGCAGAAAAAACAAAAGTAAGAGATGATTTATTTTCCGTGACCTTATTCAGATGAAATTTTACACATAGACTTTTGTGAATTTTGTCACCTAAAAATGCATTCTTTCAAAATTAAATAATTTTTCAGATTATTTCTATGTATCTCTATGTAGCATGTAGATCTAAATGTATGTGCAAGTTTGTCACACGGTGCGTGTTTTTTAAAAAGATATTTCGTGTCTCACAAAGCGGTGCGTTTTATATTGAACATACTTTATAATATTTTACCGATCTGTAAATGTACATGCTAGTCTGTCGCGCGTGCATATTATACCGAACATAATATGTCTCATAATTAAGGGATTTACAGTCTAAAACTTTTTTTTTACGGGGTGTTTAATTGAACCATTATCTTCTAGCCTCTGTTATCCAGCATTTAAGCCATCAATCCATGTACTCAGCAGTACTTTATTTGTGCTCTAGGCACCACCTAAAACAAAAAGCAACAACAAAACAATTTAAATGGCAGAAAATGCTAGCGCCCCATAGAAACGCTTCACACACACACACATTAGCTTTGGGTGTTAAGACTGTTCGGAAACGCCGACCGGGAACTGGCAACAAAGAAACCAAAGTTTAACAAAAAATGTCCAGCATTAAGTCAGGAACTCGATGTAAACCTCCATCAGTGTTTCTAGAACCTTCTTGGCATGGGATGGGCTGGTCGTGCTTGTGTCTGTGTAGACATAGGAAAGGGAGATCATACTTATCGGGTGAAAGACATTTTCATGAAAATATAATAAAAAAAAAAAAAAACAAGTCCAGATATTGAACGTCTGAGCAATGCGTGAGACGAGGCGATAAAACAAGCTCAAGCTGACCCTGAGCCGCTCCAACTACCCTTACAACACCCGCCACACACACTCTTTGTTACCAGCGCCAATAAACTCGGTTATGTAAGCATCAATACGCTGCATGACTGGCTCACTACAAGCCAACATTCTCGCATAAGATTACTATATTTGGAATTTGCCCGGTCCAACTTGAATAGCCCAGTATTACCCGGTCCAACTTAGGTAGCCCAGTATTACCCGGTAAAACTTAGGTAGCAAAGCATTACCCGGTCCAACTTAGGTAGCCAAGCATTACCCGGTCCAACTTAGGAGCTCAGCATTACCCGGTGTAACTTAGGTAGCCAAGCATTACCCGGTAAAACTTAGGTAGCCAAGCATTACCCGGTAAAACTTAGGTAGCAAAGCATTACCCGGTCCAACTTAGGAGCCCAGCATTACCCGGTGTAACTTAGGTAGCCCAGCATTATCCGGTACAACTTAGGTAGCCAGCCATGCATTGCCCGGTCCAACTTAGGTAGCCCAGCATTACCAGTCCAACTTAAGTAGCCAAGCATTACCCGGTCCAACTTAAGTAGCCAAGCATTACCAGTCCAACTTAAGTAGCCAAGCATTACCCGGTCCAACTTAGGAGCCCAGCATTACCCGGTGTAACTTAGGTAGCCCAGCATTATCCGGTCCAACTTAGGTAGCCAGCCATGCATTGCCCGGTCCAACTTAGGTAGCCCAGCATTACCAGTCCAACTTAGGTAGCCAAGCATTACCCGGTAAAACTTAGGTAGCCCAGCATTACCCGGTAAAACTTAGGTAGCCCAGTATTACCCGGTCCAACTTAGGTAGCCAAGCATTCCCGGTCCAACTTAGGTAGCCCAGCATTACCCGGTCCAACTTAGGTAGCCCAGCATTACCCGGTAAAACTTAGGTAGCCCAGTATTACCCAGTCCAACTTAGGTAGCCCAGGATTACTAGTCCAACTTAGGTAGCCCAGCATTACCCGGCGTAACTTAGGTAGCCCAGCATTATCCGGTACAACTTAGGTAGCCAGCCATGCATTGCCCGGTCCAACTTAGGTAGCCCAGCATTACCAGTCCAACTTAGGTAGCCCAGCATTACCCGGTAAAACTTAGGTAGCCCAGTATTACCCAGTCCAACTTAGGTAGCAAAGTATTACCCGGTCCAACTTAGGTAGCCCAGCATTACCCGGTAAAACTTAGGTAGCCCAGTATTACCCAGTCCAACTTAGGTAGCCCAGTATTACCCAGTCCAACTTAGGTAGCCAAGTATTACCCGGTCCAACTTAGGAGCCCAGCATTATCCGGTGTAACTTAGGTAACCCAGCATTATCCGGTACAGTTTAGGTAGCCAGCCATGCATTGCCCGGTCCAACTTAGGTAGCCCAGCATTACCAGTCCAACTTAGGTAGCCCAGCATTACCAGTCCAACTTAGGTAGCCCAGCATTACCCGGTCCAACTTAAGTAGCCCAGCATTACCCGGTCCAACTTAGGTAGCCCATCATTACCCGGTCCAACTTAAGTAGCACAGCATTACCCGGTAAAACTTAGGTAGCCCAGTATTACCCGGTCCAACTTAGGTAGCCAAGCATTACCCGGTCCAACTTAGGAGCCCAGCATTACCCGGTGTAACTTAGGTAGCCCAGCATTATCCGGT
>MUZC01000065.1:663786-675695 GCA_002072015.1 Radix auricularia
TCTGTCACCACCACATAATCTGTCACCACCACATAATCTGTCACCACCACATAATCTGTCACCACCACATAATCTGTCACCACCACATAATCTGTCACCACCACATAATCTGTCACCACCACATAATCTGTCACCACCACATAATCTGTCACCACCACATAATCTGTCACCACCACACAATCTGTCACCACCACATAATCTGTCACCACCACATAATCTGTCACCTTCACACAATCTGTCACCACCACATAATCTGTCACCTTCACACAATCTGTCACCACCACATAATCTGTCACCACCACACAATCTGTCACCACCACATAATCTGTCACCTTCACACAATCTGTCACCACCACATAATCTTTCACCACCACATAATCTGTCACCTTCACACAATCTGTCCCCACCACACAATCTGTCACAACCACACGCTCAGCGTATTTCAGCCATGCCACGTTGTACTTTATTATATCCTTTCATTAACGTTCTCCTCCCCTACCGCCCCCCCCCCACACGTTTCACTTTCTTTCAACTCTTGCCTCGTTCTGAGCCTGTTCCAAACTCCTTCGGTCCACGCTATCCCCACGTACGTCACAGCTCCATCAAAACAACGAACCAGGAAACCAATGATTAACTTCGTCTGCGGGTTTCTTTAATTTGGAACCTGTCATATTCTCGTGTTGGGCGACTGCCCGAGAATGCCTTGCAGACTATCAGATGTGGTTTGGTCAGCTGACCAGAGGGTTCTTCCATTTGTCATAACGGAGCATTATGTCCCGCCCCCTCCACAATCCCACTACCTCCCACTCCCACCAATAACCCATCGAGTTCTGTGACGCTGTAGCACTGCCCCACCTCACAGCTCGCTTCCCCGGTAATAGTGCGCCTCATTAGGTAATAGTTTAGATTGACTTCAGAATCAACATTTCGAGTGTCTCACGATGCGTTGAGAAAATCGTTTGGTAACATTTTGTTGTAGTTTTATTTTAAAAAAAAAAAAAAAAATTAATTTTTATTTGTTGTTGTTATTTTTTATTTATTTTGAAAGGACGAAAAAAAAAGTATACGAACACTGCCTGGTCTGTACCGAGCATTGCATGACAATGTAACGATCATGGCCTCATCTCTAGTCCCACTCTCCACCCTCCAGCCCTGACTGCACAAATCCCTGACAGCCTTGGACAATACATGACAATCTCAAGGCTTTGCTGGACTTAATTAAAAGAAATGACATTTCCTTGACCCAGCCTTGAACCCGAGTGCCGAACCAGGAAATTCCTAACCACTTAACAAGGGCGAGTCCAAAAACCTTTTAGTCGTCTGCAGCAAGACGCTGTGAGATTAAACAAGCCTCGTTTTGGACGGGCTTGGATTTATGTTAATGTGGTGCCCCGGACGGAAGTTGCCAACTAGATGGAGCAATGGCTGAAATAACTCGAATCTGAAGAAATTTGGTGACCAAAGTTTGAAAATCGCATCGTTTGGATTTGGGACTTGATAATATTTTAAGTGTTGATGGTTAAATAAAATTATTTTTAAAATAATTTTTAAAACTCGAATGAGTATTTAAACATAATTTCCAATAAGTAAATGATTCTAGATTGCATTACAAATCATTTCAAATCAGTAATTCTGAAACTCAACAAAATATGACGTCATATACCCTCACGCTACATCACACCAAGAGTGTGTCAATATAATGCGCACCGCGCAACAATCTAACATAAGCATTCACAAAGCGGGAAAACCCCATTAACTATCGTTCTAAATTACATTAAATGTCATTTTAAATAAAAACAATTTTAACGAAACAAAACAATTACTGTCTTCCAATTGCTGCTAAAACCACGGGAGTTTAGCCAAAAGAGAGTTTTCAAAAATTTCTTCTCCAAAATTGTTTAAAATATTATTTGCTATCGTTTGGCGTTTGTTTCAACCAGATAGGTGTTATGGTTGGCGAGAATTTTACAAAATACTGATATTTTTTCGTATTTCCAGGAAATCCAGTAAATATTTTCAGTAATTATTTGGCCCGTGCACATCCATGGGGCATCCTTAACAAATTTTCAAAAGACCATCTGGTATGGTTCAGGAGGAGTTGCTGTTCGAAGCTCCAACAGATTGGCCAGACATTTGAAATATATAAACGCAATTTTTCCTAAGGACATAGAGTTAAAAAAACAACATTCTCAGGGTTTTTGAAATAAATGCATTCATTTCCAAACGTTCTGTTGTATGTTAACATATTAGTTTTGTCTAGAGGTGTACCAGAAGACGGTTCCGGAAAAACCGGAATCCCGACATTTTTAAGAATCCGACTCCAATATAATTTTTTTAAAAAAATCTGGCCCAATCCGGCTGGACGGTAGAGCCACCATACATGTATAAAAAGGCTCCGGCTTTGGCAAATCCGGAATCTGGCCATTTGTACAAATCAAAACCGGCTCAGGTCGGATTTCACTTCATAAATACGGCAAAATATGGCCGGAGCCAGATTTAAAAAAAATTGAATCCGGTACAGCCTTTCCCAATAAGTTGTGCGCCAATTTTTATATTCTCTGAAACAAATTTCCAAATCTCAGGTCCACAGGTCACACACCAAATATTATTGCGCAATTTTTTAAGCATTTTTCGGAGGTTGTCATTTATTTATTTTTTCGGAATAGGTTTATTACATCAAATAGACGTAACATGAACCTTGTAATTCCTTTAACATCAGGTCTTTTTATAAGTATATTGAGCTGTGCTTATTATAGTGATGAGGTCAACGGTTGTCTATACAAAAGCAAACGGACAAGTCGCCATCGGAAAATTGTAATACAGCGTTTCTCAAACTTTTTAGTATGCCCGACCGGCAGAAATGTTTCTATTGCTTCAAGGACCAGTGAATTATTTTACCTTTACTTTCTTAATAGCGAAACGTAATTTATTTTATTTTATTTTTTTCATTTTATGTGTTTATTTCCGAAACATTGACATATTCCATAGGGTTAGTATTAATGGTTGTACATGTTGAGTTGAGCCTTCTCGTCCATGAGGGACATCCACCGATCATCGTCGGCGTCTGCACTTCCTCCTAGGACATAGGCCAGCTACAAGAGACCTCAAGGCATCTCTATCCTGGGCCATTTTCTCCAGGATCTTCTATTCATGACCAATTCTCTTGATGTCTGCAACCAATGCTCGGCGCCAAGTTTTATTGGACGGCCTCTTTTCCGCTTTCCTTGTGGGTTCCATTTCAGGGCTTGCCTTGTTGTATTAGAAGCAGGTTTTCTTAGTGTATGACCGATCCACCTCCAACGCTTTTGAAGAACCTCTCCCTTACTGGGCTTCTGTTTTGTCCGCTGCCACAGTTCCCGATGGCTGATTTTGTCCGGCCAGTGAATTCTGAGAATCCTTCTTAGACAATTGTTGATGAAGTACTGGATTCTGGTCAGATTTACAATGGTTGTACATGGAGAGTTATAACTATATTTTTCTGACCCTCCTTGATAACTTCTTCAGACCGGCCACGGATGGCCCACGGACCGACACCGGTTCGCAGACCACCACTTTGAGTAGCACTGTTTTAATAGATGAGCAGATTCAAAATTGTGTGCCGGGTTGTCATTCATGATCCTGTAGTCACCGCTGAGGCGTTTAATCTGGATGAACATATTTTTCAAGATTTAAGACATTAGAGGCATTACTTCGGCAGTGTACATGCAGTGGCCAAGGGAAGAGGATATTGTAGGAGGGCGGGCGACCGTTCTTGCGGTGTTGATATATAAGGGCGGACATTTCAGGTAATTTCTAAGTATTTTGTTGATTCGTTGATAAGGGAGGTTACCCGTCTCCCCTTCCCCCCTTTCCCCCAACCCTTTTCATCACCAGCGTCTATAATCATAATTACACCCCTAGAAAGAAACAACATCAAGCCACACAAGAACTGTCTTATTTTATTTTGATATGTCTATATAACGTCTGCTCAACAACGTGTCTTCCTAACTTATGTGTCTGCCTAACTTATGTGCCTGCCCAATCGGTGAGTCTACCTAACTTATGACTTGTCTGCCCAATCGGTGTGTTTACTTAACTTTTATGTCAGCTCAATCGGTGTGTCTACCTAACTTATGTGTCTGCCCAATCGGTGTGTCTACCTAACTTATGTGTCTGCCTAATCGGTGTGTCTACCTAACTTATATGTCTACTCAATCAGTGTGTCTACTTAACTTTTATGTCAGCTTAATCGGTGTGTCTACCTAACTTATGACGTGTCTGCCCAATCGGTGTGTCTACCTAACTTATGTGTCTGCCCAATCGGTGTGTCTATCTAACTTATATGTCTACTCAATCAGTGTGTCTACTTAACTTTTATATCAGCTTTATCGGTGTGTCTACCTAACTTATGTGTCTGCCCAATCGGTGTGTCTACCTAACTTATGTGTCTGCCCAATCGGTGTGTCTACCTAACTTATGTGCCTGCCCAATCGGTGTGTCTACCTAACTTTTATGTCTGCTCAATCAGTGTGTCCACCTAATGTGTATGCCAAATAATGTGTCTCCTAATTAAAATGTCCCCAGAATTCCAGAAGGATATACATCCCAACCGTCCCACCCCCACTCGTATTGATCTAACACAGCCCATAATGAGAACACAAGAATGACGTGGTATGTACCACTAACGGGCAGACTAATCTATGCCCGGCCCAGCACAAGAAATGTACACATCACCCTAACAAGTAAGGGGAGGCCAGCAGCAAGTGTCATTACGTTCATAATATAGACTGGCAGACTGAGTTATCGATCTTTTGTTCCTCTGGCGCCTAAACATGATGCCCATTTTGATGTTTGGATAAGTGGTTGGGGGGGGGGCAGGGGAGGGGGAGTAGAGAAAGAGGGAATGTGGAAATTTAAAAATTTGTTTTCAGATTTTAGGCGCAAATATATTGTGTATTTTATTGAAAAAAGTTGTTAGGTGCTCACATCATGTGTAAGTTATTGGAAATGTTGTTAGGTCCTTACATCATCTGTAAGCAAAAATTTTCAGGTGCTTTCATTAAGTGTAAGATATTGGAAATTTAATGTCACTTCTATTTGTTGTAGCTATATAAAAGACTTCCTGAAATAGACTCTTGACAAAGTCTTCAAGGTTCTGTTGCAAGCACCTAAAATTTGTCAATGAGATTAATTTTTTTCTGATTGGCTGTGTGAGTCCGCACAGATATTAGCCTTTTATTATATAGTATTTTTACCTGTTACCACTCGCGGGGCACTGGGGGCCCATGATGTCAATTTTTGCTAAAATGAGCTATATAAAATGTAGCTATAGTTTTAGCTTTTGCGTAACTGATGGATCTTAACTAAACTTTGTATATAAAAAAACTTGACAGCCAATATGAAAATAATAAAGGGCATTGAACTCCTAATGAGCATTCTTTCGGGGCTGGGGGCCCAAAATACCTTTTTTTTCTTAAACGTTTAAGATTTTATTCCTCATTCAATTATTAACGATCTTGACTAATAATGACATATCTTCTGGACATTACTATATAACAGTGCTAGTAACTGAGCTAACTGTTATATTAGAGTGCTGGTACCCAGCATAGAGAACCCTGGAGGTCTCATGTAGGTGGCCTATGTCCTAGGAGGAAGTGCAGACGCCGACGATGATCGGTGGAGGTCCCTCATGGACGAGAAGGCTCTCAACCCAGGCATGCTGCTCCATCTTTTAAAAATTATCTTATAACGGCACAAGTACATGGTCAACATGGTCCATCTGAGCGTAGGGCTCTCAGGTCATTCTGCTATATGGACAATTGAAGTTTCTGGACCCGACGTTATCATCAACACTAAAGTAGTCTTTGAATCTTATTGAGAGTAAACAAAAACTATTAAATGACAGAAAAAAAACAACATTCAAGGTTGATGTAAATTAGCGTAAGTTGTTTGGGCGAAACACATTCTAAATTATTGCTTAAGGGGCCGTCCATAAATGACGTCACGCACCTAGGGGGGAGGGGGGTCACACTTTTGTGACGATACGTGACGTGGGGAGGGAGGGGGGTTGAAGAAATGTGACGTCACATCGAAAGGTTAACTTTAAATAAAACTTCCACTGAAATATTTGGTCACTTAAAATTTATTTAATGACTTTTTAAAAAAAAAATTCAGTGCTTCTCAAAGTGCCGGTCGATAGGCTACTGGTGATTTTTACAAACAGGGCAAGTTTCTAAAAATATCTGAATAGGATTATATGTTGATATTTGAAATCAAAACGACACCGAATATCCATTTGGGGGTGGGTGGGGGAGGGGAATCTATTTGATACAATAATAAAATTTTTAAGTTTGCTGTAGTTTTTCGATTGATTTTTGGTCAAACGCCTCTGGCCATTCTAAATATAATAATAAATGTGTCCATTTAAAATTAGTCAAAAGTATTCACTAACTTTATTGAATGCATCAAATTCTCGACATCGCAATTCGAGAGGAGCACAAAACAACTTTCTTCTGAACTCAGTTTTTAAGGCATTTATTTTAAATTTGACAGAAAGGATACTTGATACAGTCAAGTCATGTTGATTAAGATTATTGTCACTTTTGTCAATATAAATGAAAGTAGGTTGGATTTAGATGTCTTCGTATAGTACGTAAATAAGAAATCTACATAGATAACAAATTTAACTAATGCATTTTCTGGAAGGAACCGGTTCAATAGTGGGCATATGTTACCAAGCGTACACGTACACATGACGTATTTGAATATATCTAGTGGAGTGGAGTGGATGTTATATGTCCCAAATGAGTCTGCATTACCCCCAAAAATTTCCTTTTGACCCCAGATGTTATTTTTAAAAAGTATTATTTTAAAATAACTTCTTTTTATAAACAAAGAAGTTACAAGTAATGATTTATAGTCAATGCTTAATTTGTATGCATTAAAATAGAATATAATCTAAGGATGTTAAAACATTTTTTTTTTGAAGGCCGGTTTGAAAAAAACGGACCGTTTCAACAATAGGATACCTAAATATTAAATTTATAAACGTTTATATTAACATTACTGTTAACCCAAAAGTAGCGGATTCTAGCAAATTTTCTATGCCCACAATGATTGAGCATTATCCCCAAAAGTTCCCCTTTTACCCCAAATTACATTATATTTACAACTCTTGTGTGACGTACGTGAAATCCTGAAGGAGGAAGAATTGAAAAAAAAAACACCAAAAAAAAACAAACAAACTTGTGAGCTTCGGAGTTAAAAGTTATGATAATGTTGGATATTTTTATAATGTCATAGTATTTCAGTCCTCAACTTGCAGGAATTACTGTATTTTGCGACGCACAAAATGACACCATACTTTCCTGCACAAATGTGGGGTTCATACAGAATGGGCCATTTTCCTCTTCCAGCGCATACCTAATAATTTTTAGAAAACATGAGAAGTGATATCAATGTGATATTTTTAGATCAAATGCCTTTGATGTGCATATACATTGCAGGGAAACTGTCATTAGAAGATCGAAATCAATTTGAGGAATTGTCTTGTATCTATAAATTCTAGGTCTATAAACAATGCAATGATCCTTGTAATACCAATAGTCACATTCGCGAGCTTAATCGCGAAGGTTAATCACATCAATGGTTTTTGACATTACCGCTGCATTGTTCGTTAGCTGTCTTGCTATGCCATGGCAACTAAACGTTTTTTTTTAAAAATGTAATATATAAAACAAGCCGAATTAATACTTAATCGTATAGGTCTTTAAGCTGTGTAGGGGCTCATTATGCTATCAAATAAGTACAGAGAAAATCATGTCAAAACGGGAAAAGAATGCAATGTTACCTGGTGAAATGGAAAAATTCTTGCCGGTCGTCTGATACGAAAAAGTTTGATAATCACTGGCTTACAATTTATGTAATTTATTTCATATCTTTTACATAGCTTCAATCATGTTACGATAATACAATGTAGACCTACACTAAATAAATACTTAAATTTAAATGACAAAAATATGATTTGAAACATTCTTATTTTCAAATATAGTTTTTTAAAGGGGGGGGGGGTCAAAGTTTTGTGACGTACTTTTTGAGGGGNNGTCACGGTGTTTTATTTTAAATTTTAATTAATTTGTTAATAAAAAATATTTTTTTTTGTACGAAAGTGTGACGTACTTTAGTGGGAGGGGGTCCGAGATTTTTGACAGTTTGTAACTGGGGGGAGGGGGGAGTTTAAAATGGTCAAAAATAGCGTGACGTACTTTATGGACGGCCCCTTGCCTTCTCAATAGCGCGTCACAATGCGGTGCGGCGCGGTGCGTGTGTGCACTCCACAACATTATAATATACCTAGACTGCGTCTTTATTTGGTCCTGATTGCTTGCTGTAGTTTCTGGTGAATTTTCTATATGTAGATGCTTCTTGTTCTTAAATATTTGTCTTGGCTCCCAAAATAAGTCCCAGAAATTTCACATTCACTCTCATTTCACGTGCTAAGAAAAGTATCCGTCGTTGTCAGAACTTATTGCCTTGCACGTCATTTCCTGTCCAGTTCCACACATTCCCCAGACGCACGAGCACACACATCCACCAATTGCTATGAAGAAGTCTCAACTACATAAGAGGCTGGATCTCTAACAATGTCCGACATTTATTTAATGGTATCAGCTTCAGCCCCCAAAGAGAATCATTCCTCTAGAGGCGAGGTAATTCAAAATAAAAATGCATCTGCAGCGGTTCTAAAACTCGGGGGACCGCCACTAAAAAATGAATCAAGTGTCTGCCCAGTGATCAATGCCGAATATTGATTTCGTCATTCGGATTCCCCCCAAAAAACGGAAATGAAATTTTCTCAGGGATAATACAGCGAGTTTCAAACGGTTCCCATAAATTCATTCTCGTTTTGGTGTTTTAGCAAAAACAAGAAAATTTATTTCTTCGAGAAAAGTCTGTGTTATTCTTGTAATTCATTCTTTCCGTGTGTGTAAAAAAAAAAACACCCTTTTTAAGTCTGAATTTTGAGTAAAAAACAAAATCTTTTTAAAGAGTAGAGGGTATGAGTTATAACTGGAGAACCCTTCGATGCTCTGTGGAAATAGCGTTAAAATAAAAGCCAGCGAGCCCGTTACGTGATTTCAAATATTTTTGTGCGTGCTCGCTATGCTAATTTAAGTTTCATTTGAGCTGGGGCCACAAAATAACTGGCCAATAAAATAAGGACACTGGAGAATGGACGCTTCAAGTGCAGTGGAATAGAATTGGCTTCACAACAGGGGAGGATATGCTGTATGTGTAAGTGGATGAAACAGAGAGGTGGTCGCACTGTGGAGGTGTGAAGGACGTTAATGGGAGGTGGTCGCACTGTTGAGGTGTGATGGACCTTAATAACAGGTGGTCGCACAGTGGAGGTGTGAAGGACGTTATAAGAGGTGGTCGCACTGTGGAGGTGTGAAGGACGTTAATGGGAGGTGGTCGCACTGTGCAGGTGTGAAGGACGTTATAAGAGGTGGTCGCACTGTGGAGGTGTGAAGGACGTTATAAGAGGTGGTCGTACTGTGGAGGTGTGAAGGACGTTATAAGAGGTGGTCGCACTGTGGAGGTGTGAAGGATGTTAAATATATAGCTGCGGTTGTCCTAAAATCCCATTTGACTTTATGGCCCGTTACGTCAACACAATGCATGGAGACCTAAATACCTCTTTCTTTCTTTCCCTCCCTCCCTCCCTCTCTCTCTCTCTCTATCTCTCTCTCTATCTATCTATCTTTTTCTTTCTCTCTCTCTCTTTCTCTCTCTCTCTCCCTCTATATCTTTTGCTTTGTTTAAAAACAACCTCAACGGCTGAACGTGTCGTAACAACAAATTGAAGTGAATGCGGTAGACGGCAAAATATTTACTGGTCAGAACGTTTTCTATAGCAGTGGTCCCCCAACCCCGGGACCGCGGACCGGTAACGGGCCGTGGAATAATTTTACCTGGCCGCCAAACGGACATTAACTTATTTACATTTTATTTACAGTGGTTTATTTTTAAAGGGATTTTGGGGCTTTTCATTAACAACAGCCAAAAACTTGTAACCCGTTTTGGCGACATCCCATCATGAGAACATCAGTGAGCGGCGGTGACATAATCAAACTTTGACCGGTCCGCGGCGATAAGAAGGTTGGAGACCACTGTTCTATAGAATGAAAGGCATTTTAAAACTTTGTACAATTCTAACTGCAGGGAGTTCAGAAAGTACAACTGTATTTCTGACGCGTCCAGCCACTCTCAAAGTTTATCCTTAAGACACCAAACTTGGCCACCCGCCAAGGAAAATAAATCTGTATCGGGGTCCACGCTGGGGTGATGTCATCAAGGGGCGCTGGTTCAAGAACGACATACTAAAATTTACATTCTGTTGTGTATATATATANCGCACTCAACCGTCTCTCTCTCTCCTTCCTTTCATACCAGTGCATCTCGGTGCGATGCACGTGGTGCGGCGCGGTGTGGGTGTGCACACTACTACATTCACCCCCGGCCATTGAATCCCAGCGCCCTCGCTGGCGTAAACTACAACTAAAATTTATAATAGTTAAAATAATAAATGTTATACATTTGTCACTGCATTATTTGATAAGAGTAGTACCTAGAGACAAAACTAATATGTGTATAAAATCATAGGTAGAGGGCACTAAATTATATGTTTTGACATGTATATGTATCTAACATAGTTTTAAAGAACATCAATGTAAAAACTGAAGACAAATATAAAAGTCAATGTTAAGATACCGTTATGGTATCATGTCATTGTTTAAAGACTGCAGCATACGGGATCTTCGTGGCTTGGCTTGAGGAGGCTGCCTTATCCCGACTGTGACCTGTCCACCTGCTGTTACGTGGTCAGTGTCATAGCCAGGGTCTTCTGGTGGCACCGTGCCCTCTGGTTTGTTGTCTGTCTGATGAATGATCGTGTGCTTGGGCGCGTGGTCATGGTGGGTTGTGGTCACACCCGTTTGACCTTTGGGTACGTGCCCCAAGTCCTCTATATATTGATCTCGTTTGGCCGTGACAGGCTCTTTCAACACAGTGCTAGCTGGTGTAGAGTTGTTATGTTTCTTTGCCGTCAAGGGATCCTTTGTAGGCCGGTATCGATGTCTCGGAGGTCGGATAGGGCCTGTGTGAGAATCTCTGTAGCTTTCTCTGACGTTGACAGCTGATGGCGCAGGCACATGCTTTGCCTTACAGCCCTCCCCTGTAGGGAATCGTCGCTGAAAGCCATCAACCCGATGGTTTGACTTGTTGCGTAGCGGGATCTCTTGAATTTGAGATCCACTGTTAAAATCCCGACGAGTCAGGGGGTTACGGCGCTTGAATGGCCGTTCTCTGAACTCGCCGCGGCCGACAGTAGCACTGGGCGTGTACTCACTGGACCTAGGTGTATGAGAGGACCTGTTGCTGTTCACACGTTGTTGCTTCCGTGTGGTGTGCTGCCAGTCAGGTGTGTTGTACCTGGTCGCCAAGTCCCTTTCGTATTTACGCTGGGAACACGGGGACGCTGTCACGGAGCGTGTTGTTGCACTGACGTTTGCCATACGTTGGACTGGCATGACCCGTGCAGCTCCTGTGGCTGACTTGGTCTTAACTTCCTGGTATCCAGGTAGACATGGACTTTTCCGGAATGGAGGTGAACCATTGTGGTGAGCGACGTACCTCCTCTTGGCACGACAGTCAACCTCAACGTGTCCTTTTCTATTACACCAAAGACATACCTCTTTTCGGCGACGGGATTTCCGCTGACTTGACGTGGCATGTCTGTGTGATGGTGGAGAATCAGGTAGCCTGGGATCAGAATCATCTCTGGCTTGTAGCGTAGATTGCTGGTACCTTCCCCATAGTGCTGCAACTTGCTGATCTATGTAGGTCATTAGTTGTGTTGTCAGCTGGGT
>MUZC01000065.1:676504-688462 GCA_002072015.1 Radix auricularia
TATATATATATATAACTATATGTGATGTAAACATTTTCAGCAATATTTTTCTCATATTCTGTTGTTTCCTGTGGACTCTTAAAGATAACTTGTAGATCTATATTTATTTATATTTATATCTCTACGGAAAGTTATTGAAAACAGGAAGTACTTATCACCCATTTCTATCATGCGACTACCAAAGAACGTTATACCTAAAAACATTCTTGCGGCGTTCCCAAAGTTGAAAGTTACGCTTGATTAAATGCAGATAAAATTTCCGATACGGCAGCGTAATGATGTTTTTGAAAATATAACACACGCACTTTAATCGTTTCGTTTGTTACATCACAATTGCGCGGTGTGAAGGGGCTGATAAAATTTTAATAAATATCTAGGACGTAAAGGAATAAATTGTTGGGCGCTGTGTTAAAGGAATGGCAGCTTTTATTGAGATTACAGAGATATGACGGGCGTTGCTTGAGCGCATGAATATCAATAGACATTATTGTATAGGCAGCTTACACCTCGACGCCTTTAAAGTTGTTTTTTCTTTATTTATTTGTTGATTTTTATTTTATTATTTTTTGTGGGAAGGGTGGAGGGTGGAGGGAGGACTGTGGATGTAATCGGGTATTTCCAGACGCCATTTTTTTTTTTTTTTTTTTTTGGTGGGTTACATCCATTGTGTTACATAGTTCGCTTTTGTTACGGTGCATCGGGAAAATGGAAAGACGATTCCAGCGTAACAATGGCCTTGTGTCAGAGTAATAACATTGTTGCGTTAAAGGAAAAGAAAGCAAGGACTTTAACGTTACAGCTGTCTTATGTAAGAATGACATACTTGTAAAATGGCTTACAGGAGTTTAGGTATGTTGTCATTCGGGCACTGGGTTACCCAATGTAGCATTTGTTATATGGAAGATTTGTAAATTGTAAATTGTAGATTGCTACAAGGCGTACAAGCAAGGGAGCAGAGGCGTCACTAGGGTTGTTGTCACCCGGGGCGGTAGCTCATGGTGTCACCCCCTCACGACTACCCAACAGAACTCCTCCGAGTCTTCCAGGGTCAAATAACGGGTATATAAGGATTTTACATTCTGGTGTCCCCCCTTGTGATGGTGATACCCGGGGTGGCCCACCCCAACCGCAGCCACTAGTGACGCCACTGCAAGGAAGTATGTTGTTATTCAAGCACTGTTTTTTGTGTTTTTTTTTATAATACTTGACGAGACATAAGGTTATGGTAACGTTGGGATTCCTAATGGTATTCTTATTCTGCTGGCGGTTTGAGCTTACCGGTCAGCATTGTGGCTGTGTCTTTGATTCGAGTGTGTAATGTTCAACCACAACATTCGACTTACCATTGACAGCAGCCGTGTTAGCGACAGCAACGACGTAAACGACGATGCCGATGAGGCGAGCACGTCTCGAGTGTGACCTGTCACTTTTGCGTGAGTACTCCATGACTTGGACGTGACCACAGGACCCGGTGATCAAATGGACGTGATCAGGTGCAGACGAACTAAGAGATTTCACAGGTTTTAGTGCATACCTGGGGACGAGTCAGAGAAACAAAAACAGGTTATGGGTCATAATTAATCAAAGGGGAAAAACATGATTTAAAAAAAAAAATTATAATCAACTAAAGAATAATTAATGTATAGGATCTGAACTCTCAACAGTCAAGGGTGTGAGAATCACTGTTTTTTATGTGATTGAAATGTGTGCATTCGTTTAGGTGTCATGAGTTTTTTGAGGAGCTATACAGTGGCGTCACTAGGGGCGTGCGGGGTGGGGATGACACCAGTTAGCAGAGATAATTAATTGGGGGGGGGGGCTGTAGAAATGTGAGGCATACTTATTACTTGAAGTTCATCATATGAA
The DNA here is from genome assembly GCA_002072015.1 of Radix auricularia. NCBI lineage: Eukaryota > Metazoa > Mollusca > Gastropoda > Lymnaeidae > Radix > Radix auricularia. The sequence goes on from MUZC01000065.1 coordinate 678,371, forward strand.
GCGATTACCTGACATTTGTTGGCATTTGTTGGCACTTCAATGAAAGGTTAATTTTGTCATTTAAAGTATAAAAGTCTCGCGTATATAAAATTATTATTATAGATGAATTTTCCCAACGACTGTTTTGATATTTAAAAAAATAATAATAATAAATGGACGGGAAAAAAACTCATTTCTTTGAAAAACTTAATAGTAAATTATCATTCAGAATAAACGTCCTGAGCTAAATTGTATGCCGGAATCGATTTCACTGTTAAGGACATCGAAACAGTTAAGCGATAATTCAGGACTGAGTGGTGATTTTTTTTTTTTTAAATTGGAAGCCAAATCGATACTTTTTTTTTGATATTAGTCCCAGCAAACCCGATACCGTGTAATCAAATTCAGGTGGACTCGTCCTCACATGTCAACTCAACCAGTTTTATTCTGGTAGTTTACATTTATGTCATGGATAGGCTCTGAGGGTTTGACAGCGAGCAATAGCTGAGATTCGGAACTAATAGGTTTGTTTTTTAAGGCTGGTCGGTAGATCAAACGATGTTTTAAATTTCCTATCATTTATAACACATCAATTTTTCAGTCGTTGATGTTTGCAAACTTTCAGATTACACTTGATACCGTTGCTGCATCACAATTACATATCGCGTTTACATAGCAATTACATAATGTAACTCATCTTCTTCCTTAAATATTCATGGTTTAGTTTGTTAGTAGTCAGAACTTTGTGTCGCAGCAATAATTATGTTCTAATGACATAAACAACTGCTCAAAATAGCTTTGACAGATACCTTGTAATGTAGCATTGACAGATACCTTCTAATATAGCATTGACAGATACCTTCTAAAGTAGCATTGACCGATACCTTCTTAAGTAGTATTGACAGATTCCTTTTAAAGTAGATTTGACAGATTTCTTCTAAAGTAGCATTGACAGATACCTTCTAAAGTAGCATTGACAGATACCTTCTAAAGTAGCATTGACAGATACCTTCTAAAGTAACATTAACAGATACCTTCTAAAGTAGCATTGACAGATTCCTTCTAAAGAAGCAATGACTGATTAACTCTTTTAAAGTATCATTGAAAGACTAACTTTCTTATAGCAGCATTTACGGAATTACCCTCTAGAAGTAGCATTGAAATAAACAACTTTTCAATGTAACATTCACAGACTCACATTATCAAAATATTGACAGAAAAATCTTCTCATAGTAGCATAGACCAGAATCACATTCTCGTACTTTGACTCAAAGTAGCATTTACATGTAACAACACTGAAATCTTTCTGCAGACATGTACAATACCTGAGAAGCATGACGAACACACCTTACCTGGAGAAAACATTGGATGCACTTACCATAAAAGTGAAAACTAGGTTTAAACATTTTCACTTTAAAAAAATACGTTGACCACGTCCTCTCGTGATACATTGACCCCGTGGCGTCACTAGGGGGGTGCGTGTGGTGCGGACCGCACCGGGTGACGTGTCACCAGTAAAGAAAATAATTTATGTTCCGGTAACTTAGCACGGGCAGGTTCAGTGGGTGGGTGGGGGGGTTTATGGGGTAAGTCGTGAGGGTATGATGACACCATGAGCTACCGCACTGGGTGGGGGGACACAGCAAACCTAGGGAGCCTCTGCATTGACATACACATTTTCCCTAGAAATGAGCGCCCCTGTACCCTTGTCGCGCCCGCTAAACTGTTGTCACGCCCACAACACTGTTATCACGCCCACAACACTGTTGTCACGCCCACAACACTGTCATCACGCCCACAACACTGTTGTCACGCCCAGAACACTGTTTCCCGTCAGTTCTACGTCGAATATTGTGAAACCCTGCTAGCGTCGGCTTGATCCTGAATCATTGATGGGCGTGGACCCTCAGGGGAACTCTTCAAAACAAAAGTTTCCGAAACAATGTAAGCATTCTCTGATTAACCTTTCACCTCTGATGGAATAGCGCCACCTCGAAAGCCTGTCAGCATTTCCTAGTCACTCTGTGATTAATTTTTTTTTTAAAACATCAATTATGGAAAAAAAATCGTTCTGTCAAAAATGTTCAAATTAAAATTATTCCTTCATTGATGCTAAATGTTATTTTCTTTTTTAAATCTACTAATAAATGCCATGTCCTGTACATAATATCTCAAAACTTTCTTATTAGTAACTAGATTGTGCCGGGGCGCCGTAGCGCCTGCGGCGTCCACTTTTTACAAAAGCCCAACTAACTTGTCCTTTTTTGATAAATACGAAATATTAAACTTTCTGAAATGTACGCAAAGTATTTAATAATAGGGGTTGTATTGTGCGCACCGATGCACACCAAAGAATGACGTCATCATATTAAATATTTTTACAGCGCTGATCACCAAACGATTTTTACACTGCTATAGACTTTGTACATCGTTCCTCAGCGTTCCACATCAAGTGAGTGACCTGGGCTTTTATATTATTTATGATTGATGTACTATGAGCTTAAATATCCGCTAAAGTATTAAGAAAATGTGTGGCCTTTATTTTGATCCGAGCCTTAATTTGCCTTGGCTGCTGTTTTATGGGAAAATATCATCATTCGACTTGGCACAATATTAAATCTGTTCGAACAATTCATTTTTTCGATCAGATGAAACCGCGCCATAGACAGACTCTGGTGTGTTGTAACACAGTTGAACTTTCATGTCTATCTATCTATCTATCTATCTATCTATCTATCTATCTATCTCTATCTATCTATCTACTTATCTATCTATCTATCTATCTATCTATCTATCTATCTATCTATCTATCTATCTATCTATCTATCTATCTATCTATCGATCCATCCATCCTTCCATCCATCCATCCGTCCGTCCATCTGTCTGTCTGTCTGTCTGTCTGTCTGTCTGTCTGTCTGTCTGTCTGTCTGTCTGTCTGTCTGTCTATCTATCTATCTATCCGCCCAACTTTCCTTATTGGAATCATTAGAACTACTGACTACCGACTATTGACTACTGAATATTAACTACTGACAACTGACGGGACTTTCATCCTCAAGTTTATGAGTTCGTCCTTAAATAAGAAAATTATTTACCAAAGGCTTAACCTCTCATTAATGTTAAAGTGTTTTGTGATCTGGTCGATTCAAGTACAGAGGAAATAATTATACGCTAGAAAGATCAGTAATACATGAATGAATGTATAGTGCTACATGAGAACACTGAATATACATACTGTTAATACATGAATGATTGTATATTATGTTATACAGGAATGTATTCGATTGGTGGCACCTTTATCTCGACCTGCCCTTGTTTCAGTGATAAACAGTTAAAAACAATGGAAATACATTTATTGACCAACGTCCAGTGCCCAGGCATGGTCAAATAAGACACAATTATTGTGGGTAGCAGGAATGTGTGACGTTTCCTCACGAACGCCACATGAACCTTCAGTCCTACCGGGTCTATTCTCCTTGTTTGAGAAACCCTGCTAGACGATATACGTCATGAACACGTCATTAGCGTATTATTGTTATTTATGTTTCTCACTGTTAGCTACATACACGGCTTGCAACATAACCACACCCCCGCAGATCGAACGAGAGAGGAACAGGAGAGAGGTGCGAGAGAGAAGCGTGGGAGAGAGACAAAGGGGGGAGAGAGAGACTGACGAAGATCTTTAGAGAGCGAATGTCTTGCAAGCGACATTTTTTGTGCTAGTAGTATTGTCGACTATTCTTACTGATGTTATTATAAAAGCCAGCTTGTATTACTTTAATTTATTTAACTAAACACTCCCTTTAGTAATTATAGTTTACATTTTTTTTTAAAATTGCCTTCGGATGTATCTTATCTTAATGGTTGAGGACGCCCCTTCAATAAAGAAAAGATTATTGCGTCCTACTGAGCAGACAGATATCGTGTATTTATTTGTTCATTATACTTGTAGAGTCAGTTATTCTTGTGTGTGTCTTACGCTCCGTGTTAAGGGTTGTATTTCTATTTATATATTCGAAGTAGTAATTTCAAATTCAGTTACACTCGTGGTACGTAAATATCACTTGGAGCCAGGGCCGTCTTAACGCGTAGGCCCGTTTGGGCATTTTCCCGGGGGCCCATGAGCCTAGGGGTCACATGTAAATGTTTATTTATATATACTATGAATATTTTTTTAATACCAGCGGTGGGGGCACTCTTTCTTTGCCCAAGGCCCCAACACTATTTTTTTTCCCGGGACACAACACAATTTTTGGCCCGGGGGCCCTACACTATTTTTTTCCCCGGGGGCCCAACAGTATTTTTTTTTTGCTCGGCGGCCCAAAACGGTGTAAAGACGGCTCTGCTGGGAGCCGCGATCTAGGATCAAGAATTTACCCTATTTGATCCATATTGTCTTTATAGCTATAACTTGATTACCTTATATTCCACACCCAGCTGACCTATTCGGAATTGATAAACATTTTGGCGTATTTAGCTCTAAAAACTTTAAACATCACTATGTTTTTAGTTAGCCTGTAAATTTTGAGCCCAAAATAGAATTTAATCAGAACAAATCTTCAGCACAGGGACTGGAGTCATTTGCTCAAAAAGAATTATTTTCAATTATAAAAAATCACCAAAGTTTCTAATTCAAGTCTGAAGGAGACGGTTATGGATCTTGTTATAAGACATTAAATAAACGAAGATCTCTTATCGGAAGAGAATCTTGTCTCAGTAGAATCACACAATGACTTTGCCATGGAGCTCGAAATAAATATAAAACAATTAGAGTTGGAAGCTCAAAGAGAAAGAGAGCTTAGACTTAGAGTATTAGAATAAGAACAAGATAAATTAAAGAATTTTTTCTCTAAAAGTGGGTCGGAATATCGCAAAAAAATTTTAAAAAAAAATTAAAAAACACCCCCCCCCCCCNACTGACCGCCGGCTCCGATGCGTCTAAATTTAACACAACACAACAAAGGCGCCACCGGGCAGACCCGGTTTAACCATGTGATAAAAAGATTGAAAGTTGTTGAATATTTTATAACGCCCCGAACGACAGAGCCTCACCGTCCTCACCTCCCACCCTCTCACACATCCGTACCCCTCTCTTCCCACCCCCAACCCCCAATGGCTCAATGTTCTTGGCATTTCTCCCGAGAGCTTGTGTTAACGTGCCGTTACTTCACAAACAATTGAAAAGCCAAACACGGTGAGAGATGATCTCAATAAAACAACACTAGAAATCACACCAGATGACACAATGCTTTTTTAACTCTTTATGTACCGTACTGTCATTATAGGGTTCTTCATTTCTAAAACCGGAAAACGTCATAGCTTATTTCGTAAAGTTCTTTTTTTTTTTTAAATTACATTTAGCGGAACAAAGTTTTGAGGCATAAATACAGTCAAATCACTATGTTCTCAAAATCGTTAGCTTAGTAAAATTACGAAATTGTTTTTTATTTTGAAAGTCCAATAAGCTGTCTTAAATTAACGAAGAATTAAAAATTAGCTGATAAGATCAATCATTCTCAATATACCTACATTCACGTATTGACTAGTATCTTTAATTAATTTTTTAATGAATTTGTCCTTATAGAAGATAAATTTAGATATAATATTTCTATTAATAGATTTCCTCCATATTATGAACATCCCTATAGGTTGTAAACACCATGAGGGGTTAGACTGCTAGTGTGTGTTTTTTAAACTCTGTAAATGCAGTGTGTTGTGAGAAGCAAGGTGAGGCGTCAATAGAGGAGTGGTGCTGGTGGTGCTGACGACACTGGGTGACACAATAACAAGGGGTAACTTTCCTGTTATTTTGGCACTGGAAATCGGAGGAGTTTATTGGTATAGTCGTGATGGGGTGACACCTTGGGCTTATAGCAGTGGGTTACCCAACACTTATTGGCGACTCTGACGAGACAACTTCACTAATAATTAGGGCTGTAATCGATTAATTTAAAATTAATCGTTAACTTTTGAAAAATTACCGAATAATTAATCGGTAATTTTGATTAAAGCAATAAATTAGACGTATGACGTCATAAAAATGAAAATTTCAAGGGAAGTAACAAAAACAGGCAATTTACATGTTTTATATAGATATAAGTAGTTCAATCGAATGTCAATGAATTTAAATTTTGTTATTGTTAATTAAGTAAAAACAATGTTTAATTGTTGATATCATTTTCATTACAAAACAGCTTATTTTAAAGTTTACACTTTAAAATCTTTTTTTTTTTTAAATGGAGAAGTTTGTACGTAAAAAAACAACTATTTTTTATTATTAGAAATTGATTATTTATTGATAAATCGGTGGTATTGTACTAAGGACGTACCGTAGCGTTAATCTCTATTTTATCGATTAAAATAATTTTAATCGATAACATTTTTTTACCGTTTAATCGAGAAATTAATCGATAATAATAATTTCCGCAGCCCTACTTATAATTTCACTTTAATGACGTCATACATCTTATTTTTAGCATAATCAAAATTATCGATTAATTATTCGGTAATTTTTCAAAAGTTAACGATTAAATTTAAATTAATCGATAACAGCCCTAATATATATATATATAAATTTAAATTTAAAGTTTTAAGGCTCACTCTAATAAAATTTTATTTAAATGTAAGGGAAATAGTAGTATTTTCACACACACAAAACATACACACACACACACACACACACACACACACATATACAAACATATATATATATAATACGTTATTCCTTTAATAACTTTACCGAGACGTTTTTTCACTATCAAATTTAAATATCCAATAATTTACTAAAGATTGGTCTCTTGTTTTTAATTTTGAATATCTTCAACACTGATTTATATATGCTACAATAATAATGAGTCAGATTATTTCTATGACTACAAACAAAAAGCACAAAAACTGATTATAACAAAACAGCATTATCTACAATCATCAATACTTTCATCACAATAACTAGTATAGCAAAATGTATCTTTCAAAAATAATAAAAATAAATTTCAAAGATACGTACACACATAAATAGATACATGCATGCATATATACATCCATGCATCAATGCATAGATACACACATACCTTCATACGTGGAAATATACACACATGTACACAAAATACATACACAAAAACACATACATAAACATACATACATACATACAAACATGTATATGCATATAAAAATTACTTTATACATTGGCTACGCTCCTTCTTTATGGGAGATTATTGCATCCAACGCTTTTCGACGGTTTATTCGTGGTTAGGTCTAGTCTTGCAGTTTTAATTAGGGTTTTAATGGATCTCCCTTTTGGATAATCCGGAATCCGGCCATGTCTGCAATTCCGGCTCGGCTCCGACAGAATTTCAATTCATAAATCCGGTCAAATCCGGCAGGCTGATAGACCCATAAAATATACATATTTATAATAGCTCCAGTTCTGGCTAATCCGGAATTCCAAGTTTACAAATCCGTTTCTAGCTCCGGGTTCGGCCAGATTTCATTATATAAATCCGGTCAAATCCTAGTTTTATATATATATATATGTTTGTATGTGTGTGTGTGTGTATGTTTTGTGTGTGTGAAAATACTACTATTTCCCTTACATTTAAATAAAATTTTATTAGAGTGAGCCTTAAAACTTTAAATTTAAATTTATAATTTCAAATAATTCATCGCAGGACATTACAAAAATAGCAGGCACTAACATAAATAATTTTAAAACAATTAAATAAAATAGCCTAAAAACAAATACGTACAAAAATGTGAAGTAAGTGATAAGCTTACAAAATGATTAGGGAAAGTTTTAAAAGTATTAACGTTCCACGTTTCCTTTGTCCACGTTTGACTGTTCATCTTTGGGATACGAGGTGACAATCATTTCACACACAATGGCTCATGCCATCAATACAAAAGCCCACCTCTAAGCTACACCTTCAATCTCTTGGGCTCCAAAGTTAATTGACTTTACACCTAACTATTTCCGCGGCACACGAATTTCAAACTAGCTAAGCGTGCGCCTTACTTCAACCCAGACATCCACAGTACTGTGATCTGGGCTACAAAATAAATTAAACGTATCGGTAGACTCCAACCCTAGCTACAACACTCATTGTTTAAATGTGTAAACTAATTTTTGTGAGTCTAAATTTTAGCATGTTCCGTGTTTCTTGAGACGGCTACAAAGAAAAGTAATCCCATTTAAAAGCTTTATCACGATATTTTAAAAGTGAACTTTAATTATGTTTGGTTTTTTTTTTTAAATTAACAAACATTGGCTACTAGGATTTGCTTATTTTTCTGCTGTAAATTTAGTTAACACTACGGGTAGAAGACTAATAATATTTTTTAATGATTACAATGCACACATAGAAATAGCAACTTTCGTTTAAATCCTAACTCGTGTTACAAACGTAATGAAAGACTTTGATGCAACGTTCTCGTATTAATTAATCATCCTTATATTTCAGTTCATTTGTCTGTTATTCTTATTAATAAATCTGGGAAATTAACCAACTCTAAATATGTGTCTATACGGCATACACCCTCTTAACCCACAAATGCTACGCCCCTGACTAAGCTTATGATTGTTGAGTTCCAAATAAGCATACACAAATGCATGTAGAACAAATACAAATAAGGCTATGTTGTTAGACATAAATTTTAATAAAACATTTATAATTTCAAATAATTAAGGGGAGAATTTATTTTAACTGCGGATACTTTATTTTAAAACTATTACTCCGGGACGATTTTGTTTTAAAATAAACTCTCCAGGGGAGACTTTACTTCGAGTCACCGGACTTAGCCAAAGGTAAAATAGGCGGCCGCCTAGGTCCTCCGATTAGTGGGGGCCTCGCACAGGAATCATATAGATTTTTTTTTCAATTTAAGTTAGGACCACCAAATTCACTTCACCTGGGGCCTCAAGTTCCCTTAGGCCGGCCCTGCCTAGGGCTTCAAGTTCCTTAAGGCCTGCCCTGCTGGTAGGATTTAGCCAACGGTTTTCGCCGAGACGAACTCATTCCATAATTTGATCAAACGCTTCATTAAAAATATATTCGTTTATCTTCCTTGGGTGGTCCTCTCAAGAGAAGCGGTTCTTAAGTTATAACTGTGAGATGCACCACTGATGTCAATTCCGATGTTTTTTTTCCCAACGTAATAAATAATAAGTGAAATTCTCTTTTGAAAGATCTAGCCCGTTGCCAAACATCTTATTTTCTACTAATTTGGTTTAATCCAACACAACAAGAGAATATTCCCACAGGATTTGACAAGTGAGTACAAAAAATTTATTCAGGGCAACCAGACGTCACAATGTGACATTGGTGTAGACCTTGCAGGATGCCATCACAACGGCCTGGAATTTTTGTTGATGAGGATAATCTTGTTGCCTCGACAGACAATCATCTCTCTCCACGTATCTGTACAACCCAAGTAACCCAAGTAAATCGTCAGTGGGTCTCACATATAAAAAAAAAATTTAAAAAAAAAAAAAAAAAAAGCTTCGTAGTAGTTGTGAGAATTTGTAGTGTCGACCTGAAGGAAATAATGGAAACTTATACCCCGATTTTTATTCATCGCTAGCTGTCATTTAGAATTCTTTAAACGCCTTTTAATACATTCGTTAAATTTCTTTCTAACCAAATATATAAATGTTTATTTTAAAACAAGGTTTTCAAATTGCTTTTAGCAGCAGATTTATTATTTAGCAGGAACTAAAAACAGATTATATTTACAAGTCACATGATTAGAGGAGAACTCATTGTTAAATAACTTTGGTTATTCCAATGCTCTCCAATTAAGTTTTAGATTTAGATGATAAAACCCGAAAATGGAATTTTGGGCAAACAAATGACCCACATTTGATTTCATAAAAACAAGAGTCTTACAACGACATATAACGGATACGGTGGCTTTTTGCTTCTACTCCTTCAAAACTGCTAGCACCCCACAAAACTGCTAGCAACCCACAAAACTGCTAGCACCCCAAAAAACTGCTTGCAACCCACAAAACTGCTAGCACCCCACAAAACTACTAGCACCCCACAAAATTGCTAGCACCCCACAAAACTGCTAGCAACCCACAAAACTGCTAGCACCCCACAAAACTGCTAGCACCCC
>MUZC01000065.1:694658-708181 GCA_002072015.1 Radix auricularia
CCATCAAGACATGGTTTGAGCTAAACAACATAACATTTTGCTTTCAAGATTTGGTTTGAGACTTTCAATGTGGTTGCTCTTGCGTGAAGCTTGTGTATCCATTATCAGTCAAAAGATCAATGACAAGATCAGTCACGAGATCAGTCACAAGATCAGCGCTAAGATCAGTCACAAGATGTCACAAGATCAATCAAAAGATCAGTCACAAAATGTCACAAGATCAGTCACAAGATGTCACAAGATCAGTCACAAGATGTCACAAGATCAGTCACAACATGGCACACGATCAGTCACACGATCAGTCACAAGATGTCACAAGATCAGTCACAAGATGTCACAAGATCAATCACAAGATGTCACAAGATCAGTCACAACATGGCACACAATCAGTCACACGATCAGTCACAAGATCAGTCACAAGATCAGTCATAAGATCAGTCACAACATTTGACAAGATCAGTCACAAGATGTCACAAGATCAGTCACAACATTTGATAAGATCAGTCACAAGATGTCACAAGATCAGCCACAAGATGTCACAAGATCAGTCACAATATGTCACAAAATGTCAAAAGATTCGTCACAAGATGTCACAAGATCAGTCACAAGATCGGTCACAAGATCAGTCACAAGATCACTCACAATATCGGTCACAAGATCAGTCACAAGATCAGTCACAAGATCAGTCACAAGATCACTCACAAGATCACTCACAAGATCAGTCACAGGATGTCACATGATAAGTCACAAGATGTCACATGATCAGTCACATGATGTCAAAAGATCAGTCACAAGATGTCACATGATCAGTCACTAGATCAGTCACAAGATCAGTGACAAGATGTCACATGATAAGTCACAAGATGTCACAAGAGCAGTCACATGATGTCACAAGATCAGTCACATGATGTCAAAAGATCAGTCACAATATGTCACAAGATCAGTCACAAAAAGTCACAAGATCAGTCACAAGATAAGTCTTACGATTGTTTGCAAGATTATTCACAAGACAAGTAACCTCCCCAATATATTTGAAAAGCTGATTACATTTCGTCCATTAAAAATGTTGCCTCTGAAGGCACACTTTTTCCATATTCACTGCTCAATAATTCGTCTAGGTACTAGAATGATATTGCCTTGCGTTTATCCAATAAGAAACTCAAACCGGAAATAACACGTGGTAGTGATGAGACTTTTGGGAAGGGTTTAAGAAATCGTTCACCTGATTGGTTGAGACAATCTAAATCATTTTTTTTTGTTTTGTTATTTAAAGCAGTGCTACTGAAGGCACCGTCAATAAATGACGTCACGCGATTTTGGCTGATTGTTTTTTTACTTCCCTCGTCGAACATCATCATAAAATCATCATGGTGGGACGTGGTGGTCGAGAGGTAGCGCTCTCGACTGTCATACCGATGGTCACGAGTTCAAATCCACACGAAAGTGAGGATTTGTTCTCGGGGCCTGAGGAGTCCCCGAGTCACCCAGCTCCGAATGGGTACCTAACTAGACAATAGTTAGGCGGCTGGGGTAATGCGTGGAACCCCTATAGCCGTGGCCTGTGACCGCTGCATCACTTGCCAACAGATCATCTCTCATGGTCTGTGGACGCAATTATCTTCTGCATAGAAGGAGCGTCTGTATATCTAAGATAAGAAAAAAATAAAATCTAAGACCCCCCTACAAAGCTTTGCCCTCCATCCCACCCCCTTAACACCGGTAATTTTATTTGAAAAAGAGCATGTTTCAAATCACGTTTTTATCATTTAAGTATTTATTTAGCATAAATCTGCACTCTAATATCGTAACACGCATGAAGCCATGCAAAACGCAATAAAACAAATGGTAAATTGTGTGGAAGCCCTAAGGGTAGTCGGCAGAGTGCCAGAGGTGCGAAATGTGACGTTATAATGTTACCTCACTTGAATTAAGAAATCAAGGAGCATGTAATCCGCGAAAGATCCTTTGAAGACGAGAACTGAGCAGGCTGACCATAAGTCTGGCTCTGGTGTTAGCCACGGAAGTCCGAGGGACTCGAGAGAAGGTGTGATGCAAGGGCCGTAACTGGTAGATGAAAGGACGCCGACAATTGGAAACGGGTTGAAGCAGCGTACGAGGGAATGGGGATTAGGTACCAGAGCGCGTTACGTCAAACCAACCCACCCCCGTCTTTCTTAAGGGTGGTACAAGATGATTGACAGTTGACTTTCGGACAATGGGAATTTGGGGGCGGAGACTGACGGGTATTAGAGGGGACGCACGGATGAGAACTGGACACACACACACACACACACGGACAGAGAGTGGGGACGGAGAAAGGAGCACACACTGAGATAGGGACGAGTGTTAGGTAGAGTAACCATAGTAAAGACGTAAGGAAATAAACATAATTTATTCGTACATAAGTCTTGGAGTTGGAGTCTGGACGTAAGAAGAACCAAGAGTGTGCGCAGTGTGAAAGAAGTTTAGACAATAACCACGAGAACATCCAGGTTCTCTACAATATCAAATATTTAAGAGGAACTTATATTTAAAGTTGAGAGTTTTGATGTGACGTCACATTTCTCAAACACACATCCCCACCCCCGTCACACATCTTCACACATGTGTGGACCCCCAACCCCCTTTAACACCCCACTAGGTGCATCGATAGAACGGTGCCGGTCCGTGGGCATTCCGCCACCGGTCCGAGAAGTTATCAAGAAAGGACCGAATCTAATTATAATCTTCCCATCAAAACTAACCCCATGGAATATGTGAATTTTTCGGCAATTATCTGAAACAAATAAATTACATTTCACTACCACGTCAGTAGATGGAAAATAGGGCACCGGTCCCTGGTGCAATGGGAAATTTTCTGCTGGTCCGCCATACTAAAAAGTTTGAGAAGCACTGATTTTTTGTGTAAGCATTCTTTAGAGTTACTATGATTTATTCATTATTGTTGGCGGTTGTATTTTTGGCATTGAAATAAAGTCATTAATCATGAGAGACGAACTTAATATGTAAGTGGTCTGTTCAATCAAATAAAATATAGATTTAATTTGTTTTTGCCAAACAATGAAACTCTCTTCCATTATACAATACGTAAAATTTCAACTGCTAAGTCCTTCAAGACTGCACTTTAAACACATCTTTTCAAAATTTATTTTGAAAATTGATGTAACTACATTTCTTTTAATGATTAACGTAGCAGATATATTATGTATTGCAATATATGTAGTTAGTATGATATGAATGTTTATTTAATTAATATATGTAGTGTTATCTCCATGTAAAGCACTGTGAGCCCGGATCCTGGCTGGGATACAGCGCTATATGAATTATCATTTTATTATTATTATTATTATTATTATTATTATTATTATTATTATTATTATTATTACTTAATCGTTTATTTCGATTAAAACCAAAAATTAAACTGTATGATGTTGTAAGTAACACGTATTAAACGTTCTTGTTGAAAATCTAACTGACACTGGAATGTCTCCTTTATATATCATCTTTTAACCAACTACGCAAAAAGACAAGTGTGTTGATATTATTTGGTTCAAGTGATGATCAGTTCTAATTGACAATATAACCAGACGAGCTCAACAATCATTCACGTGGAACCAAGGTAACTGGTATGCACAAAACTGTCTTGGCAAGGAATGACATAATCGGATATCGGTGGTAATTAGGTTTCCACCATTGTAGAGGTTAATTGGATTCAGGAACTTACATCTCAAATTTGTAACGCAGTAATTCATCAGAAGAGCTGTCATCTTTCTGTCTCTGAGTCACCCTCCATTACTGCCATTTGCTTAATACGCTTTTCAGTTGGTTTAATAAGTGGGCGAAGTGTTAGAACCATGGTAGTAAAATTTTATCGATATTTCGAATGTAACGGCCAGTAAATAGTTTAAAACCAAAATGTTCGTGTAATCGTCAAGAAATGTCTTATTTATCTGCCACTATTTTTCATTTTTTTCATAATTCTTGACTTCCAATAATTTGTTAAGTGGTGGGTCAATTAATCGTTAAAAATAATTTAAACGTTAAAATTTTAAACGATTAATCGAGTAATTAATCGCTAATTTATTTCCTCAGCCCTAATATATATATATATATTAATTTAATGCTAAACAATAAAATTTAGATTTAAAAAATTCTACTGTTTATTCCAAGAGTACCACGAAAGTAAAAAATAAACTTTTACTGTGTCGAGTATGTGACGTTATGGAAGATAAGGGATTTGCTTGATCGTTCTTGATGTTGCCATTATTTTTTTTTTATAATTTATTAGGAAATTGTACCTTAATTTTTTTTTATAAATTAACTATTACTAAATCGTTAACTTCGGTTAAAGCCAAAAATTAAAAATGTTATTCTTTTTTTTTTCTCCGACATCATAAATCACGGGTCAAGGATTTTTCTCACAATATGCCTGGATAGAAAGAGGGAAAAAAATGTCTATTTCTTTACTTCTCTATTTCTATTCTTCTCTACTTCTCCATTTCTCTTCTTCTCTACTTCTCTGCTCCTCTACTTCTCTGCTCCTCTACTTCTCTGCTCCTCTACTTCTCTGCTCCTCTACTTCTCTGCTCCTCTACTTCTCTGGGTTTGAGTTTTGAATAAAATTTTGAACTTAAAGCCATCGACCACCGATGTGTTAAAAAAAACTTCAAGGGGACCAATGTTGTGTGGGGGTGGGGGGCGACAGGTGTACGAACATTCACGACATGTGTCTTTGCACTCAAGGCAGATTTGTACACTTAAGACAGACGTGTACACTTAAGACAGACGTGTCTCTGCCTACCAAAGACATAGTGTGTGTGCGTACACTCGGACACGCGCAAACGCCACAAGAACTTGCATTCAAAAGATCTTAAGGTTTGAATGAGTGCGAGACGATGTCAAAGAATGTTCTAGAAAAAGGGTTCTACAAACTTTTCTGCCGGAGGGCCGCATAAACTGTCAAACGGCAGTTTGGGGGCCAACTACACTCAGTTTTGTGGTAACCAACTAACCAACAGGTAAAAATAGTATTTTTTTAAATTTATTTTTTTTTAGATTAAAAGGTCTCCAAGGGCCGGATGAGAAGGCTTCGCGGGCAGCATCTGGCCCGCGAGCCTTAGTTTGGAGATCCCTGTTCTAGAAGATAGCGCAGTTAAGTTATTTCGAAATACAATCGTATGATCCCCCATTAATTGCAGCATCTATTTCTGTAAAACCGCTCCGTGTGATTGCGTTACAAATTGAATCGGACGAGATTATCGCATCTTGGGATATTAAATTCAGGTCTAATTATCTTTTTCAGAAGTTTTTCTTTCAGATTTCCCATCGAAACCAAATGATAAAAGGTCGTGTTACTTGAAATAAAACAAATAAATTTAATTGTATTAAAAAAAAAGGTTTGAAAAATATTGTTTTAAAAAAACTGAGTGTATCTTCAAGCCTTTAAAGATAGTTTTAAAGAAAGCTTCTAAATGTTCTCTAGGTATCAGTTACAGACACTTTTCGAAGTTATTTCTAATTTATGCTTGTAGAATTGAATAATCTCATTCCCAGGTCTGTTAAGGACTTGGATTTTCACCAGGCGTTGAATTAGACTTTAAATTATATACAAGACGTAAATTTAAATGTGTTTGGGGGAGGGGTGAGTGGGTGAGATATGTAAAGTTAACTGATTAAAAAACTTGACCCTGGTCAAAGTAACGGTGACCTTTACAAAATGTCGGCAAGTCGATGCGTTAGTGTCGTCCACTGACTTGACCAGATGATGCAATAAATAATTCAGAGAGCTGCTGACCTTTAGGAAAGGGCATTGAAAGGCGAAGAAGATACAGACAAGATCAATGTATTTAATTGTAATAATTAAATGGAATGAGAACTGCAGATTTCATAAACTTAAGCTGCAAATGTCAACTTTGGGCTGCACACTTGCTTACGTTGTCTTTTTTAGCACATGGGATTAATCTCAAATACTTCAAATTTCATTTACTATAAATATCATCTAGATCTAAATGTCATCTCAATTCCATTCTCAGCAACTTCAAATCTCAACCACTAAGACCGGAAAACGTCATAACTCAGTGTGCAATGTTCTATTTTTAGACTACATTTTTGTGGAACAATGTTTTTAAGTAAGAATAAGAATGCAGAAGAATCAATACGTTCTCAACATTGTTAGCATAGTAAATTAAGAAACTATTTTTCTCGTTGATGTCCAATAAGCTGTCTTAAATTTACGGAAAATTAACTAATAGCCGAATACATACTTCCTTCTAATCATGGGCGTCGCTAGGAATTTTTCCGGGGGGGGAGGCAAAAAAAATCATGTTTTCTAATTTAAGGGACTGTCCAAAAATGACGTCAGGAATCTATGGGAGGGGGTCCCCAACATTTTGACGATGTGTAACGAGGGGGAGGGGGAGTTTCAGAATTGTGACGTCACGTCAAAACACGCTACTCTAAGCCAAAGTTCCACTTAAATATTCGATTTCTTAATATTTATTTTATTACGTTTTGCGCAGATTACCACGTGTTACGATATCAGAGTGTAGCCTTACACTAAACACATACTAAAATAACAATAAAGTGCTTTGAAACATGCTCATTTTCAAATAGACAATACCAACTTAAGGTGGGGTGTCACAGCTTTTTGAGTCATATTGTGGGGGTGGGGGTGGGGTCTAAGTCTTTGTAACAAAGTGTGACAAGGGGGAGGGATTGGTTAAAATTCGGCCAAAATCACGTGACGTCAATCATAGACGGGCCCTAACAGACAATGCCAAACAGGTTTAATTTTCAATTAAATTTGAGTTAAGTATTACATAAGTGCCGCAAAAAGTCTTAGAAATTAATAAGCCTCACAAACTAGCGATGTATTAGCTAAAATATAACATATATTAATGCATTTAATAAATCAAAAACGTAATTTCTCGCGAGAAAAGAAAATTTTGCTGTGAAATAATATACGTGTAGAAACTGCTAGAATTGCCAAAGATGGATAGAAAATTATTGACAGGCTTTAAAAAAAAAAAAAAAGTAGTGCAATCGCGGGATTTCGAAATACCGTTATAAGAAGATTTTTGGGGCTTTGCAGCATCTGACTTATCTTTGGCATTGAGGACATCAGTACAAGTCAACAGCCAGACACAGCTGAGGCTACTGATTCAAATTAGATTGTCGATGACACTTATTTATTTCCTAAATTGGATATTGGAAGGTATGTCTGGAATCCTTCTCTACAAAAACCCTATATTGCTTATCATGTCATCCTTTTCTTGATTTTATAAACTCCATTGTAGGCTAGGTACAGTATTTTTTTAAAATCTTGTCACAAGCAGATGGAAAAAGTCGCTATTTTGATACAGACGCTGTTATGATGCAGTCGCTATTTAGACTGTCGCTGTTTTGACGGTCACTGTTTTGATACAGTCGCTATTTTGAAGTCGCTATTATGACGGTTGCTGTTAAGACAGTCGCAAATGGAAATCCATGACCTCTGCCCTATGTGCCGTCTTCGGCCCGAGAGGAAATAACTAACTAACTAACTAACTGTTAAGACAGTCGCTATTCTTTCTGGATGCGCTAGGCAACCATGCAAATCAACTATAATTCATCGCAATTTGTGGGTCTATCTAGCGTGAAGACATTGTTCGTGAAGGAAATAATTCAGTTGCTTTTTCTATACTTGCCGACAAGACAAATTACATTTAGGGCATTGATTTGATGTAACTTGGTGTTAGATTTGTCAAAGAACAAAATGGAACAATGATGGTCACAGACGAATTCCTGGGATATGTTCCAATTGTCTACAGAACAGCTGAAGGTTTAGCCAACACCATCATTAAAATTCATTGGAATTTGGATTATATATGACAAAGCTTGTTGGTTAAGGATACTGCGGTTGTTCTGAAATGGCAGGTAAAGAAGGAGGAATCCAAGCAATAATTAGAAAAAATACCCAAAAGCAGCATTTGTACATTGCAGTTCACATAAACTTAATCTTGTCATGAACGATTTAAATTTTGTGAATGCTACACGAAACACAATAGGAACAATTTAAAGCAATTAAAGTTTTTTCCGAGAAAGTAATCAGCGAAATAACTAAATTAAATGTTTGTTTACTATGTCAAACTACATGGACACATAAATATAAATGCTGGCGAATTTTTGCTATAAAATGTGACAGAAATTTTATTTACAACAATCAGTAATGTAATCAGTTATACTTGCAGATATAATCTTTTTTATATCTGATACGCGTAAATTCTATTCAATGTAATTAACTTGTGGGGAATATAGTTTAGTTTTATTGTAAAAAATGAATGACATTTTACTCAAATGTAGGGGGGCAAATGCCCCCTTGCCCCCCTGTATAAGCCCATGCTTTTAATAATACCTACATTTACATATTGACTCGTATCGTTTATTAAATTTTATTTAATTTGTCCACATGAAAACACTGGATATTTCTATTAGTAGATTTTTCTTAAGAAATGACAAGCTCTATTCTCATGTACTTCAAATCTCATCTTCTTCAAATATCTTCATTTTAGAATCGAATATTTCAACTAAAATTAACTTTTTTTAGTCACGTTAGCCTAGCATCTAATAGAATCTGTTGGTCCCGAAATGTCATGAACATACCGTCCAGCGTCATGTCCTGATTTCAATGTGTCACAAAGAACTCACCCCTCCAGTTAAAGAAAATTTCAATGCTCATGTGTTCATCAACGCCATCATTTTTCTTTCTTTTTCGTGGCACAAAGAATGGGAATAAAATTAATCGTGTTATTTAAACTAGTTTAACAAATCAATCAAATTTCTCGAAAATAAATTGCACGAAACAAAACTTACACTAAATTTTTATTCTGACTCATCCCATGACTCATCAGTTCATATATCATTACCGTCGTTAACAACAGTTGTTTTATTCATTGTCTTTGATGAATCTTTTTTTTTTTTAAATTAAAATTCAGCAACTAGATCTTTATTGAAAAAAAGAACGTCTTTTTTCGAAAGAGATCACTTATCCCTTCAGGCCCAAGGCATCGGGGAGAGCCGGAAAAAGATTGTGTGTTATTTTCTATAGCCTTCCCTTGAGTGAGTCACTAGATTGGACGGACGTACGGGAGCTGAGCTGATGGCCCACAAGGGTTAATCTGCTCTGTTTTGGTGGCGACTTACGTCTTATGTTTATTTTTGCAAAATTATTGCAATTTTAATCTAAGAGTAACCGAATTAAACTGTATTATTATACTGCAGATATTAGCTGTTGTTTTTTAGGGGATTTTTTTTTTTTTTTTAATGAAAGAAGCTCAACAAAATAAATAGATGTCAAAAAGAATTCACTCACCAAAAATCCGAAATTCAACCAGTCGGTTCAGAAATCCTGGCTTCTAGTAATATTGCTAGAATTACGTCATTACATAGGACTAACGTCCTTGACACGAGTCCAGTAGAAGTAGGGGCTGAAATGTGTGGTTTTCTTTGGATTTCAGGGAGAAGAACGACAACTGCCCCGCTATTATTACTCACCCTCGTTTTCACGCGGTGTTGTCTGGAAAATAAACAAAATCGAAGTGGGCCTTTCCTTGCTGTGTTCCAATGGTGGTGGTGGTGGTGTGTGTGTGTGGGGGGGGGGTGGACTAGAGAGTTGTATGTGTGTCCGTATACGTATATGTGTGTGTGGCCCTGGAGGGTGTGTGTCGTGACAGAGGAGGGGGATGGGGGGGTTCCAGATCGATAGCTCGCCATGTCGTCTGTCTAGCATCGCCTCATTCCTGTACTCCAGCAGCAGTCGAACGCGCCAGCTATGAGAATCGATATTCTCCTGATGATCTCGATTCGTGTGTCCGAGTCTGCTTGTTTAGTGTGTGTGTGTTTATACGAAATAAAAACAATTTAGTATCGACGTGTGCTAATCGTGCAGTATGTTGTTTTGAAATGTCTCCGTGTGTTTCATCTTTGTATTGATTTTTTTTTATTATCATAGGGAAAATTTCAAGTTAAAATTCTGTATTCGATTCTGATTATGCCCTAATCCCGAAGACGACCTATCTCTTGTCGCAACCCCCCCCCCCACACACACACACCCCTTGGGTCCGGTTCTAAGTTTGGCTGTAGATCTGCTGTGGTCAGTCGCACAGCTAATGGAGACACGGGCTATCCACTCTGGGTTTCATCATATGAACAATGTACGCAGTTTAGGCGCTATTCGCTCTACGTCTTCTGCCTGAAATACCTGACACGGACATCATCCGTGCTACAATACCTGACACAGATATGATCCGTGCTACAATACCTGACACAGATATGATCAGTGCTACAATACCTGACACAGATATGATCAGTGCTACAATACCTGACACAGACATTATCCGTACTACAATACCTGACACAGATATGATATGTGCTACAATACCTTAAACAGAAATGATCTGGGCTCCACATTTTATTTATCTTAGATATACAGACGCTCCTTCTATGCAGAAGATAATTGCGTCCACAGACCATGAGAGATGATCTGTTGGCAAGTGATGCAGCGGTCACAGGCCACGGCTATAGGGGTTCCACGCATTACCCCAGCCGCCTAACTATTGTCTAGTTAGGTACCCATTCGGAGCTGGGTGACTCGGGGACTCCTCAGGCCCCGAGAACAAATCCTCACTTTCGTGTGGATTCGAACTCGTGACCATCGGTATGACAGTCGAGAGCGCTACCTCTCGACCACCACGTCCCAATTTATTTATTAAATTGTTGCTCTTCACCATCGATATAATAAAATTCTTCCATACATTGCGCTAAGACCAAAAAATATTAATTTTTTTTGCCACACTTGCCTCTCGGAATCACAAGTGCCTTGGTTGTTTTTCTTTTCCCCCACATTAATTTTTGTGTGGTTGTGATATAAAGTGGGTGGAATAGAAATACCGACATAGTGTTATTGTTTTATTAAATTATTTTTTGATCTTTTGAAAGGACAAATAAAATCCCGCTCACGGTAACTACAAAAATTGTTTCGAAACTCACTTGATCTATATTCTTAATGTTTAAATTTAGAACTTAGATGGCGCTGTGTTAAAGCTAATTGGTTGGTTGGTTTGGGATTTCAAACTGATTGATTAGTTTCAGCTGGAATGGCATGGCCACCTCTAAACCCATTGTTCAAAGGAAATCTTTTTTTTTAAAAAATAAGTAACAGAGAGAGGAAATCGATAATAAAAGAACTTTCAACATGGCTGGAGTTATATGACAACAATCTATGTCATTTGAAGATCAATGCTATAGAAGAATAGAAAATCTCTAGAGCTAATAAAATTTTAAAGAAATAAAACATTTCAGTCTTAAACTCGGCTGACTGAGGGGGGGGGGGTAACATCCGACTCGATAGATGATTGTGACAGCTGTGATCTGATGTGATCTGATGTGGTCAGGTGTGATCTGATGTGGTCAGATGTGATCTGATGTGGTCGGATGTGATCTGATGTGGTCAGATGTGATCTGATGTGGTCAGATGTGGTCTGATGTGATCTGATGTGGTCAGATGTGGTCTGATGTGATCTGATGTGATCTGATGTGATCTGATGTGGTCAGATGTGGTCTGATGTGGTCTGATGTGATCTGATGTGATCCCATGTGATCTGATGTGATCTGATGTGGTCAGATGTGGTCTGATGTGATCTGATGTGATCTGATGTGATCTCATGTGATCTGATGTGATCTGATGTGGTCAGATGTGGTCTGATGTGATCTGATGTGGTCAGATGTGGTCTGATGTGATCTGATGTGGTCAGATGTGGTCTGATGTGATCTGATGTGATCTGATGTGATCTGATGTGGTCAGATGTGGTCTGATGTGGTCTGATGTGATCTGATGTGATCTCATGTGATCTGATGTGATCTGATGTGGTCAGATGTGGTCTGATGTGATCTGATGTGATCTCATGTGATCTCATGTGATCTGATGTGATCTGATGTGGTCAGATGTGGTCTGATGTGATCTGATGTGATCTGATGTGATCTGACGTGGTCAGATGTGGTCTGATGTGATCTGATGTGGTCTGATGTGGTCTGATGTGATCTGATGTGATCTGATGTGGTCTGATGTGATCTGATGTGGTCAGATGTGGTCTGATGTGATCTGATGTGATCTGATGTGATCTGATGTGGTCTGATGTGGTCTGATGTGATCTGATGTGGTCAGATGTGGTCTGATGTGATCTGATGTGGTCAGATGTGGTTGGATGTATCTGATGTGATCTCATGTGATCTGATGTGATCTCATGTGGTCTGATGTGATCTGATGTGGTCTGATGTGGTCAGATGTGATCTGATGTGATCTGATGTGGTCTGATGTGATCTGATGTGATCTGATGTGATCTGATGTGGTCAGATGTGGTCAGATGTGGTCAGATGTGATCTGATGTGATCTGATGTGATCTCATGTGGTCTGATGTGATCTGATGTGGTCAGATGTGGTCTGATGTGATCTGATGTGATCTGATGTGATCTGATGTGGTCTGATGTGGTCGGATGTGATCGGATGTGATCTGATGTGATCTGATGTGATCTGATGTGATCTGATGTGGTCGGATGTGATCTGATGTGATCTGATGTGGTCGGATGTGGTCAGATGTGGTCTGATGTGGTCTGATGTGATCTGATGTGATCTGATGTGGTTTGATGTTATCTGATGTGGTCGGATGTGGTCAGATGTGGTCTGATGTGGTCGGATGTGATATGATGTGATCTGATGTGGTCGGATGTGGTCAGATGTGGTCTGATGTGGTCGGATGTGATCTGATGTGATCTGATGTGGTCGGATGTGATCTGATGTGATCGGATGTGGTCGGATGTGGTCTGATGTGGTCTGATGTGATCTGATGTGGTCGGATGTGGTCTGATGTGGTCGGATGTGGTCTGATGTGAGCGTAGTAAGAAATATGTTTTTATATATATAGCGGGCTTCGTGGAGGTTGATAAATATATATACATATATATATATATATTAGGGCTGTTATCGATTAATTTAAATTTAATCGTTAACTTTAGAAAAATTACCAAATAATTAATCGATAATTTTTGTTAAAGCTAAAAAATAAGATGTATGGCGTCGTAAAACTGAAAATTTCAAAGGAAGTAACAAAAACAGGCAATTACTCTTTTTAAAAATTTAAATATAAGTAGTTCAATATGATGTCAATGAATTTAAATTTTGCTATTGTTAATTAAGTAAAAACAATGTTTAATTTTTTTATGTCGTTTTCCTTATAAAAAATCCTTATTTTAAAGTTTGCACTTTAAATTTTATTTTAAATGGAGAAGTTTGTACGAAAAAAAGCAAACTATTATTAATAATTTATTTTAAAATATTTAAAAATTTCTAACATTCTCTTTCATTTTAATTGCTATTTTATCGATTAAAATTTGATACAATTTTTACCGATTAGTTGATAGATGATAGATAGATAGATAGATAGATAGATAGATAGATAGATAGATAGATAGATAGATAGATAGATAGATAG
>MUZC01000065.1:708582-721994 GCA_002072015.1 Radix auricularia
ATTGATTGTGTTTGAATGATTGCTCACTGAGTTTGAATGGATGGATGGATGGATGGATGGATGGATGGATGGATGGATGGATGGATGGATGGATATGGTCTTCACGAAGTCACAAGGTGGGAACAAAATAGTAAATAAATTCAAATATTAATATCGATAAAATTTGAATCTAAAATAGAGAGTTTAGTGAACTTTCAAACGTCAAAAGAAGTAAGGAGAACAAGATTCTTGCTCTTTGTAAGTTTGGAAAATTCGTATCGTTTCTGTGGCATTGAAGGGGATATTTCTCAGATCGTGAGAGCTACTTGGTGAGGTTGTCAAAAACTGAAAGGTACGAACGTGCTGTGAACAGTCGCCTCAACTATCTCTTTCATTCTTCGTGTTAGGGGCTTGGACAGACTACCGTAGTCTCGTCAATGTCGAGGACGTGGTGGTCGAGAGGTAGTGCTATCGACTGTCATACCGATGGTCACGGATTCGAATCCACACGAAGGTGAGGATTTGTTCTCGCGGCCTGAGGAGTCCCCGAATCACCCAGCTCCGAATGGGTACCTAACTAGACAATAGTTAGGCGGCTGGGGTAATGCGTGGAACCCCTATAGCCGTGGCCTGTGACTGCTGCATCACTTGCCAACAGATCATCTCTCATGGTCTGTGGACGCAATTATCTTCTGCATAGAAGGAGCGTCTGTATATCTAAGATAAGATGTCTCGTGGAGGAATGTCCTCGTTTCTGTTGAATGGTGTTCTTAGTCCCGTGTTAACTTATTGGTGTCAACATTGAACGAGTTCTGTGAAGTGTTTAATGTGGGGTTTCATTCCAGAGCTGGGTGATCTTTTGAAGTATTTATTTGCCGTTTTTTTTATTAAAAAATATTTGTAATGTATTTTTAAAATTATTATTAACAATAAATTAATAAGCAGCTCAGCGCCAATGCAAAAAAATAAATTAAAAAAAAAAAAATTTAAAAATTAAAAAAGCAAAAAAATTTTTAAAATTTTCTGCACAATGAACGGTTCACTAAAGGTGTTCCTCGGAATTTTCGTGTTTTACGTCACCGTTTTCTAAAAATAATATAATTTAGTCATCACATACGTCACATAGATGTCTTCCGGTGACTCTCTCACTTATTTGAGTGGATGCAACATTGAATTTTTTTTCTTCACTTTTGCCACCCGGTAAACTGTAAATGTCTTTAATACTTTTTGTAGTTATAGAAAACGTCAAAAAATTAGGTAAGCATTGTATTTGATTGATAAAAAAAAAACATTGTCAGTTTACACTTTGATGAGAACGGTAGTAGTTTCAAAACATCATCACCTTTTAATCGTCTTTTTAAATAGTGCCAATGATCATATTTTCTTCGTTGTTTTCATGGGGTTCTGGTTAAGATTCTCAATAAATTTTCAATTTGTAAATATCGTGACGTCACATTTCTTTTAAAAAAAAACCTCCCTCCCCCTCGTCACGCATCATCACCATATAACATTATAGCAAGGAATTGTAGCTGTGAATGATAAACAAAAATGCTCTGGGATTTAATTGTAAAAGACGTCCTTGTACGCCTCACTTTTGTCTTTCATGTTCGCACCGTTGTCGTATCCTTGACAGCAGATATCAAAAACATCTAATCCCAATCTTGTCAGTTTCAATAGTAAGATCTCAAGCAGTTGTTGCCCAGTACTTTCTTCCACTTCTAGAAAACGTATGAAGTGCTCATGAGTTACTACAGTATATCCAAGTGCTCATGAGTTACTACAGTATATCCACTCCCTTGGGCTTACATAGAGCATTGTCGGTGACATCTGATCTTGGTGACTTTGGTCAGGTGTGCAATCAAGTGTGACATCTGATCTTGGTGAATTTGGTCAGGTGTGCAATCAAGTGTGACATCTGATCTTGGTGACTTTGGTCAGGTGTGCAATCAAGTGTGACATCTGATCTTGGTGACTTTGGTCAGGTGTGCAGTAAAGTATTACTGAAAAGTATTTACATGATTTAATCTTCCTACAATCCTGTTCCTTACTTTATTTCCCATCAACGAAATGAGTTCGTTTCTAAACGCGCTTTCCTTAAGTAGTAATCATGAATTTAATCAATTTCTATCCATCATATATTCTCCTGACAACCGGAACAAACTTTGCCAGCAATTTGACGAGACCCAGAAAGTTTCCATTGTGTGCATGTATGTATCAACTGAACTACGACATAGCTAAGCGAGAAATTGGACAATGGCCATGAGACGTTGAAATACACTATGGAAACTAGCCTTTTCATTGTTTATTATTTTATGGCTTGGCTTGTCCATTGTCATTGATTTTAGCCTGCTTTTCATCTCAAACCATTCCAAAGTACAGTGGTACCTCGCGATACGATGGGTTCACGATACGATTTTGTTCAAGATACGATGTGGAAAATCCAAAATATTCGTGCTCGCGATACGATATGTTTTTTCGCGATACGATCCCAATATCCCAGTATATGAGTCATTTTCGAAACATTTTGAGGAGTCGTCAGAAACAGGCTTCTTTAGATAGATATTTTTCAAAGAGAAGTGCCCCAGAAAGTGAAGTAGCGAGTGTTTCTAATAAGAAAACTAGAAAGGAAATAGAAGACGATGATGTAGACCAGTGGTTCCCAAAGTGGTCCCTACGGACCCCCAGGGGTCCGCGGAACCGTTCAGGGGGTCCGTGGAAACTTAAAATTGATTTGGGGGTCCCTGAACAACGTCAGGGGGTCCGCGGAAGGTTTAAGTTTAGTGTTAAAATAATAAACAAAATTTTTTTAAAAAAATAATGCGGTATCAAAATAAAAAAATGAATACTGTATTTACTTACACTAACGTTTAAACTTAATCGATCTGGATAATATAAATCAATACAAAATTCAACTATAGCAAACCTTCCAACGAACAATACTAAACTAAAACTTCTTTTCGCTTTAGATTGGGAAAATTGTTTATACATTTTGTATCAGTATAACATAACAATAAATGGTCAATTACATGTACGACTCTTTTAGACTTCATATTGTAGGCAAGTTATGCAAGTAGCAGCATACTTGTGTTGCTAATATTTTAATACAATTTATATCTTTTGAAAACAATATGTTTCATATTTTCAAAATAGTAATACTTTAAGGTTAATTTTGAAAAAAATAATTAAATGCATAAAGGGATCGTCAGTAAAAAAAAATTTCATAGAAATGTACCCTTTAACGTCTTACGTCAAATAATTCTAAAGAGTTTTACTGCAGCCTTCCATTGAAAAAGTTAATAATAAATTTTAATTAAACGTATTTTTGTGTGTGCCCTTTTTAACATGAGTGATCCGAAGAAAAAAATATAGACACTAAAGCGTTGAATTTTTTAAGTATGGCTTTATTTCATAACCAGGAAATAGTATTTGACCAATGTGTCTTCTGCGTAATAGAACTTTGTCGAATGATTCTAAGAAACCTTCCAAGCTTAAGGAACATTTAATAAAAATCCATAGTAATAAAAAAAAGATACAGATTTAACTTCATTATTTTTTTAAGCAGTCCAAGAAAAATATTTAAAACACCATCATTTTAACAACTCTTAGGGACAACATCAAAGCGAGATGACAATGGACAATGCGGGCATCTATATTTCTTTATTGATGCAAAGTCAGAAAACTTATTTTACCAGCTGTAAGTGAGGCGATAAATACTGTGTTGCACAAATCAACTTTCGCCATTACAAAAAGAATTCCACTTTGCAATAATTCAGTCCAAAGAAGGATTAACGAAGTGGCTCAGTGTGTTGAAAATTCTTTATGTCAATTCTTAAAAGCATCTGAATGTTCTCTACAGCTTGACGAGCCTACTTCATCAGGAAACGAGGCTTTAATTTTAGCTTATGTAAAATTTGTAAAAGAAGAGCTATTTTGTCAAGAAATGTTGTTTGCTGCATATTTGGAAATAGATACGAAAGGTGAAACGTTGTTTACTGAATTAAAAAGATTTTACCATGAAAAAGCTTTACTCTTGACTACTATTATTTCTGTTGTTACTGACGGAGCTCCTGCAATGGTAGGAATAAACAGAGGCTTTCTGGTGTACTTAAAACAAGCTGTACCACAATTATGTTCAGTGCAGTGGGTCATTCATCGACATTATTTAGTTGCAAATATCTTAATGAACGTTTGCATGGATCGATAGATTATGTCATTAGAGTAGTTAATAAAATCAAAAGAAATTTCTTCAATCATATATTGTTTGCTAAGCGTTGATGGAAAATTATGAAGACTATAATTGTTTACTACTTCCCACTGAAGTACGTTGGTTATCTAAAAGTGCATGTTTAAATCGATGTTATGTTTTCTTTGATTCAGTGCTGGAATTCCTGGAAGGCATAGACAAAATTTAATTTACTCAAAAAATTACATAGCCTTTGTGACAGATTTGTTTGCCAAATTTAACGAAACAAAATTGAAACTACAAAGTGACCAATTAAATTTATTCAAAACTAAAAGCTTAATCTCTATGTTTGTTGCCAAACATTTTCTGTATAAACAAAAATTCCGGAGAGGAGAATGTTCTCAGATTCAAAATCTCTCGAAATTGAAAAAAAAAAAAAAAGATGAAGACTTGCTTGCCTACAGTCAAAACTTAAAGGCTCTTCATGCAGACCTGAACCAAAGATTTGAAGACATTCTTCACTTATATATTTTTGACTGGGTGTTGAACCCTTTTGCTCGGGGACAAACTAAGATAACAGACATAGATGAAACCAGACTTTAATACAGGTGCAACTTACTGATATTGAATTATCCACAAATGAGGAAATTAAACCAATGTTTGAACAAGGATATCATAAAGTCTAGTTACAAGAAAAAAAGATCCAAATTTATATCCTGCATTATTGCTTATTGTACAAAAGTTGTTGACTACTTTCCCGTCTTCCTATTCGGTATAACGTGGATTCAGTGCAGTTTTGAACCTCATCAGAAACAACAGCAACCGGCTTGACATTAGTGCTCGTAGGGATTTGCGTTAGCTACTCACAAACATCGAGCCGGACATAAATACACTCATAAAATTATAAAAATCTCATCAAGTTCATCCAAGTCATTAATTTAGAAAAAAAAAATGAAATTTGACAAAAGTTAAATTCAAATAAGTGATTCTTCAACAAAGTGTGTTGTTTTTTTTAATGAGTAAATTTTGTTACTATATCTTTATGTAGCTTTTTCACTTGGGGGTCCGTGGGCAAGTTTTGACTATAAAAGGGGTCCGCGGGTCAAAAAAGTTTGGGAACCACTGATGTAGACGATGATATTTCACCTCAAATTTAAGTTCAGTTAATTATAAAAAAAAAAAAAAGCCCCCCAAAAAATTACAAAAGATAAAAATGATTTTTTTAAAATTGATTTTAAGTTTTCATTACTGTGGCTGTAATTTTACATAAGAAATTTAGTTTTAAAAGAAATTTAATTTAATTTTAAGTTTTCATTACTGTGCCTAAGTTTTATAAACGCTGTGCGCAATTTATCAGTGTCGTAATAAAAACTATTAACCCGCACTGTACGTACATTTACATACGTACGTATCATCAGCTGTGTGTGTGGGTGCTGTTTCAACCACCACCAACCAACCCTCACGTAGCTATCTACCACCACTCCTCACCATCCCCACTAAGCTCTGCTCCGTCGCCTCGCTTACCCTCGCTGACTGTACAGTACTTTGAGGTAAGTGTAATTAATTTTTGCTGTCATACGAGCGTCTATGTAACAATTTATTTTAATTTATAAATGTGGTATAAATGTTTATTGTGTGTATGAGGTACTTAATATACTATTTTGTGACTAATTGTTATTACGTATAGACGATTTTGGTGTTTTTATATGGGGCGTTGCACGAATTAATTAAATTACATAATATTACAATGTTCATTATACGATTTTTTCACGATACGCTCCCGGTCCAGGAACGGATTAAGATCGTATCGCGAGGTACCACTGTAGTTGTCTTACGTCCCTTTGATTTATCATGATCAGACAGTCTAACACATGTTTATTTCCCTTATAGCCTAAAAGTGGCGTTCTCTTTTTAAAATGCTCTGAATACATAAAATCTACTAAAATACGTTAGGAAAAATACTTTTTTCATTAGGCATTAGGATGATTATTATATTTTATTATATTAGTTACGGAATTTTCTAATTTTATCCTGAAAAAATAAAAATAAAGTTTTATTGATACGTTGTTTTTTTTTTTTTAAAGTATTGCGTAATAGAAGTAAACTTGTAAAAAGGTCAAAGAGTAGGGTCCTGAAGGGCGCGGGGCCTAGGGCTGTTGCCTCGTTCACCTTGCCCTAAGGCTGGCCCTGGTTTCAGTTTAGAGAAAGATTTCTCACAAGCTACTTGGGTAGACGTCAGAGCCAATAAGAGTTTATATGCACTAAAGATATCTATTATATAATGCGCTAAGGCGCATTTCCGTCCGTCAGTGTGGATCCCTTATGTCCCGCAACTCTGGACTACTTTTTTTAAATTGAAAATATAGACGTAAAATCATAATGATTTTGGTTTTGAGATTAACAGAGCGTGTGGTTTTGCGCGCCGTAAAAAAATGAAGTGGCGTCATGAAGCTTTTATTATATTAATTTATTTGATGTTAATTTTTATGTTGATTAAAATTCGAGTGTGTTCATGTGTGTGTGTGTGTATGAGCGTCTGTGTGTGTATTAGTTGTGAAATAACGATTTATTTCATAGATTGCTAGGCAAAACAGCGACTGTCAAAACAGCGACCGTCAAAACAGCGACTTCAAAACAGCGACTGTGTCAAAACAGCGACCGTCATAATAGCGACTTCAAAACAGCGACTGTATCAAAACAGCGACTGTATCAAAACAGCGACTGTATCAAAACAGCGACTTCATCAAAACAGCGACTTCACCGCAAAGCTATTCTGGTCCAACCATAAACCTAACACAGTGGTTCTAAACTTTTTTGACACATAGACCCCTTTTCATTGTCCAAAGTGTTTTGTTTTGAATACGACTGATATTTGCAGTTAGTTTTCTCTCGTTAGCTAGCAGTCAGTGAAATGATGAAGTGTGTATGTGGCTTGGTACTTCAGATTTAGTAAATCATCAACAGCCTGTTGTTTGCGAGCATGCAATATATACCCGGCATCCTTGTCAACGTCCAGCTAATCGGACAATAAAAACGTAAGGTGGTCAGTTAAAGGTACGTAGATTCACTCTACCCCCTGTCATTTTATTAACATTTCCCATAAATCTCGCCAGCAAAATTTGACCTGTGGTCGTCGTTTAGTCTAGTCCTCGTAACATGTCCTGATGTTACATGGGCCAGCCAACGAACAGTCCCTGGTCTCGGTACGATCTCTCCACCCTGATCAAAGTGGCGATGTAATAGGGCAATAAAAAATGCCACGTGGTCAGATAGTCCCTTGAAAAGGTACCTAAATTGATTCTGTCTCACATTCCATTATTTACCTTTCCCATAACACTCGCCACAACCCTAGGTATACATTACACTATAAAATAAAGATCAATCTTCCCTCCACTCCCATGCCAAACATACTAGGACTTAGAAAGGACCACATTTATAATTGTTTTTGTTTTTTTAATATTTAAATTTTTTCCAGTGGTTTTACGCTTTTCATCGTAAAATCAAAATTAATTGATGAAAAAAACAAAAACAATTTGTTATTAAGGTGTTGACATGAATGGCAAACCTCGCAGGCACTGAAACCACCACAAACCTGCGCCCTATAATTCACATCTGTTTCTTGTGTAGACCTACCTAGCACAAAAACTGAATTGTAATAAGATGTACAAAGTTGTCAGTATATAAATTTAATACACTAAATAGTTACTAACACCGCATAGCGGACAATATCGTTCAAGCCGCTGGGCCCGTATGACCTGACACTGTGTATGCACTCTTTAAAACACCAATATTTATTTATAGACACCTCCAGTTGATTGTTTTTAATTTTATATTGTCTCTTCTCTACAAAAAACCTGCATTATTACAAGCAAAAGAAAAAAGTCGCTGTTTTGATATAGTCGCTGTTTTGATGCAGTCGCTATTTTGACGGTCGCTGTTTTGACGGTCGCTGTTTTGACACAGTCGCTGTTTTGAAGTCGATGTTTTGACGGTCGCTGTTTTGACAGTCGCTGTTTTGCCCGGATGCGGATTGCTATAAGTGAAATTTAATATTGAAATGACGTTACCACGTAATTGTTTATGTATAGTTAAAATTATGCACTGAATTATGAAAAATTCCGTTAAATTTATGGACACAAGTTTCTGCCGATGCGACTTCGTGGGTGCTTGAATAAAAGATTACGGGAAGTCATTGAATGTGACTTAAAAACTGTTAATGAGAAGATCAATCTCAAATAATTTTTTCAGATATGGTTTTACTTTATGTTTCATTTTAGAAGAAATGAGCCCTTGAGCATTAGTTGGACGATTACTTGCATGAATTGCAACAAAGGAAAATAAACAGTGAAAAGAACGTATAGTCGCTATTGAAATTGCATTATTTATAGTTATAATATGTAATTGGGTAGATTGGAGCTAATTGGCGCATATTTATTTTTAAAGAAAATGGAACCTTTCTAAAATTTAAAATTGTATTTTACAATAATAAAATCACACGAAGATTGGTCGAACTAATTTCTCTTAGTCACTGTTAAATAACTATAGAAATAAATGTGCAGAAATTTTTTAATTGCAGACGAAATATCAATTTTACATTTTAATATAAGCTTTTATACATCTATGTATATAATCGGATTGAGGAAAATTTTATACGGGCTTATAACAAGTCAAAATTACAGAAAATGAAATTTCTTAATAGAAAAATTAACACGGAACCACTTTTGAAGCATTTAACAAGTGATTTATCATAAAACCAATTGCAAATATTTGTTAGGAGGAAGATGCATTTCTCTTAGGCGCTTACTTAATACAAGTAAGTGTTTTGGATCGATTTCATTATAAACTGAAATTAAGGAAATTCGTATTGAAACTAAACGCTCAGGGATTTTAAATAATAAAATGGTACGTGTATAAGCGTTAATACACTTTTGTAAGAGTGGGAGTTAAATAGCGGAAATGTAATTTTTATAAAGAGGTCAACTTTGTGAACTATTTAAAGGGTGCTTTTCATTTCTTGGGTCATGAGTTTATAGTATTTCCGAGCCTATTTCCGAGTGGCACTATTTCTTAGCCACTGATAATATCCTTTTTGCAAAGATTAAGAAAACCATCAGTTTAAAATTTTAAGCCCAAACCTTGCGATTCAAAGTGTTTTTTTAAAACAAATAGACACTATTCAAAAACCTCCTCAACCCTACGCATCGCCAATCACATAAGTATTAAACAGCTCAATCAAAATAAATTGTCCTAAATAAAGGTCATACATACACAGTAAAGGAATGGATTTTGTGGATTAATTGGTAGATGAATGAAAAAACTTACTTAAAAAAAGACTTATTGCTAGGATAATGCAATATTATGGTACGTGCTTTGGTAAAACTGTACAGTTGTCTATTGGTGCAAGTTTCTGTGGGGGTGGAGGAGGTGCTATGTGCGTATGTGTGTGTGATTTGGTTATTTCTATGTCTGCTAATGTTGCACCTCTAACATGACAACTAGTATTTTTCTTAAACAACTCATATTTGTTAGATTTTACGTCTCATAATTGTTTTCGTTATTGAAATATATTATTGGAAAAATTATATTGCAAGCTGGTATGATTTTTTGATAAATCAGTGAACTGTATGCAGGCAAATAACAACATTAAATCCCTAAAAATTAAATAGAAATAGAAAGAATTACGGACACTTCGGCCCCGGACGGTTTGACCCTGCCAATTCGACCACAGGACGTTTCGTCCCCAGGACGTTTCGACCGCAGGAGTTTTCGACCCCGGTCGGTTCGACCACGGACGGTTCGTTCCTTTCTATTTACACCGTAGAAATTTATTATTATATATATATATACTTTTTAGAATTTAGTTTTTGGTATAAAAATAAGTTAATATTATGCATTAAAAATTAAATTCAGTAAAGTGTAAGGAAATATCACGGGGGTTACGACTTATAAATAGGATCTAGCATAAGAAAGTGCGTGCTATTTCGAAAAAACACACTGACAACAACTCATTTTGTGCCAAACTGTTTTGAGTTTATTAGATGAATAGTATACAACGGGAATAAAGATTGATATAAAGTAAATTGTTACTATTAGAAAAAGTGTGCGGGAATATATAATGATTGACATAAAATTTATAAGGAGATTAATTTCTCACCACTTTCTTAAAAAGCAGCATTGTTCTTATGTTTTTATTCACGTAAAAGGAACATGTGCCTTGAAATCAAATAAACCATATTTCCCACTCTCCCCAAGCCAAAATATTCACAATTATTATCTGGCTAAAAATATGTTATTTTGTCTTGAACTAATTTCATGCTTAGACTATAAATGAAATGGGTGTTTAGCGAGCTATTTCTAAGAACCAAGGAAATCACGTGGAAAGATATTGTTTTCATGTTTTGATTCACGTGAAAAGAAAGTGAGCCTTGCCCGTTAGATTTTTGTAACTGTTAACGATATTTGTTATTTTGGTAGAGTATATAGCATGCGTTATTAAAGGGGTTCGAGCATGGCGAAAGAAAGCCATCAATCGATCTGAATGGAAGGATGTGGTTGAGCAAGCCAGGGCCCTACATGGGCTGTAGAGCCACGGATGATAATAATGATGCTATATTAAAGCAGAAATACCAAAATTGATGGGTAATATTTAAATTAATAATATTTTTATTTTTCTCGACACACATATCGTTGTTTTTATTAAGAAGGGGTTTGATTTATCACTACACTAATTTCCAAATGCGTTTACATTCATTTTTAAGGAGAATTTGAGGCCCAAAACCAAAATAAAGTTATTCTTATTGTGCCTACCCCGTAGCGTAGCACGGGTATTTTGCTCGTGTTTGTATAATTGCCCATAGAAATTGTATTTATATAGTACAGAAAACTAGCAAACATGAAATTTTTTGCAAGATTAATTAAATTATATCACCGGTTTTGGCGGCCCACCGGGAATCTTCCTGGCGGCCCAGTCCACCCCTCATAATGCCTCTTGGTAATCACCTGGTTGCTATATACAAGGTTTCATTTTTTAAACAAATCTGGTAACTATTCCTGTTGTAGTTTATTGTTGTGATCGGTCTAGCGTATTGCCTGTGTGAGTGTTTATCTGTGCTTTTTATCTTCATTTTTACTTGTATAAAACATCAGCATATTACATTTGTACTTCAAAGTACGAGAGTTACATTAAATTTAAAGTTTATCAAGTGGTTTTGGGACCGATCAGAAATGACGTCACGTGCCTTACAAAAGGAAGGGGGCACTGGCGTAGCTAGGGGGGGCGGAGGGGGGCGGTCCGCCCCGGGCGGCACTCATTCAAAAGGCGGCATTTGTGGTCATTTTAAAAATAAAACCAGCAATTCCCGAAAACCACCCCATTTCTTTTGAAGGGGGAAAACCAGAGTGAAACAACAAGAATCTCAATTTGAGTTTAAATCAACGGATACGTGCAACATTAGTTTGATTACATAGTGGTTGTTATAAATAACGCAGAACAGATTTAAACAAAATAAATCGCTCCAAAAAAGGTAACTATTAGTTTGCAAAATTAAACGGTATTCGTCACAGATGGCTCTTTTATAAGAAAACTACACGCACAAAAAAAAAACCAGCAACAACACATCACCGCTGCTTCGAAAATATGTA
The DNA here is from genome assembly GCA_002072015.1 of Radix auricularia. Taxonomy (NCBI): domain Eukaryota; kingdom Metazoa; phylum Mollusca; class Gastropoda; family Lymnaeidae; genus Radix; species Radix auricularia. The sequence goes on from MUZC01000065.1 coordinate 720,386, forward strand.
GTATTAGTATCACCACGACAGTTTTAACGTGGAATTTCGACATTCGCAGAATGATGCGCTAACAAGTACCTACAAGACATAGTGGTTCAAATAGCGTGTTTAAATTGCAAGTAGTATATTATATTACTGTTTAAAGTTTTATAAAATTATTGTAAGGTAACTTATTAAAAATTAAATTTACTTTGTTTATATTGCATTAAAGTAACTAGCAAAACAAAATCAGATGCTGGAATTTTACTTAGTTCATGGCAATCTTTTACTTTTCTATGGTATCTCAATAAATGGGAACCCATCTTTTTTAAATTAATGGAAACTATGCAAACACATTTGATGAAACAAAGATATGTGCTAATACAGAACGCTCTTACAGAGAGTTGGAAATATTGACTAGATACCAAGTTAAAAGGAGAAAAATATGAGTGGGGAAAATTCAGAAGACGTGGTTCTATCTTTAGAGCAAGAAGTACAACGAGAAATGTTTTTATCCATAGATATTATTATAAAAGAAAATAAAAGAACGAGGTGATGAGTTACATGTCATTGCAAGAAAATATTCGTGTATAATACTATACCATCAAGGATTCTAAATGAAGAATTTGGAAATCAATTAAATTTCTTTATTTACATTGATAAAGAAATGTTCGAGATTGAAAGAGAAAGGATCCAGGTTTTTATGGCACTACACGGGGCCGGTCTTAGCTATTGCGGGCCCCTATGCAGCTTAGTATGCGAAACTGATTCCGTGGGCCCCAGTTTGGGTAGGCATAAGGTATTAATAAGGATAATAAGTGAAAATTAAGATAGGTTGGGCCGATGAAAGCGCTGGGCCCACTACGACCGCATAGGTTGCAGGAGCCTAAGATCAGCCCTGGCTGTACCTACACTACAAGAAGAGGCGTTATGTTTAAAAAAGAAGGGAAATACCCCCTTGATCTATTAAAATATATTTAACAGGAAATATTGGAAAATACTTTATCCAACATTACAATTATGCTAAGAATTTTTTTCAACAATTGCTATCAGTGTATCTAGTTGTTAAAGGAGCTTCTCCAAACTGAAGCTGAAAAAAATATTTTCGCTCTACAATAAGTGATTTATGACTACAAAATCTACCAATATTGTCCATAGAACATGATATTACAAATAATATAAATTTTGATAACATAATAAACGATTTTTCGACTATAAAGTTAGGTGAGTAAGTAAATAATTTTTAAAAAAATATGTTTACCTACTGATGTATACAATTTCTTTTTTTTATTAAAAAAAATTCATTTATATATAAATAAAAAATAATAGCATATTAATTGTTTTTTTTCATGTTTTGGGGTGTAAATTTGGAATATATTTTGTCTCATTTTTACACCTGTGACCCTATAACTTTCTTGTGGCCTTCAAAACAATTATCTTGAATTTTTATAATGTGTATTTAAAGGTTAATCATCTTATGCTGCCTCCTTTATTACTGCTTACATAAATAGGGCATACGATGGTAAAATTGTTCCCCACCTTTTACAATGTACTTCGTTTCGATTCTAATTATTTATTCATGCTTATTAATTTTTAAAAACCGTCATATGATTAATTTAATTAACAGGCCGTCCATAAA
>MUZC01000065.1:735913-767405 GCA_002072015.1 Radix auricularia
AGCAACATCAACAATAATATCTATTAGCTAAAAAACGAAAACAACACACTTTCCATTTAAAAGTAAATTCCATCTCAGCAACAAGCTAGTTTTTATTAAAAACTGTAAATTCAACCAAAATATTTGAAAAAATGAAGCAAACAAATTAAAATATATTTCAACATTAGAACCTGTTGCATATCATTTGTTTTTATGTGTTGTATTGTAAATAATTTGTTTTCACTTGTTGTGTCATGTCATATTGTAGTAGTAGTAGTAGTAGTAGTAGAAGTGGTAGTAGTAGTGGTAGTAGCAGGATTAGTAGATGGGCTCAATTTGTTGCGGAAACCGGGATATCCCCGGCACTGTGAGGCTCCATCCCCGGCTCTGCTTTAACTTCTACCATCCCCGCCGGGGATGGCATTTATCCCCGGCTCTGCAGAAAAAAATTCATCCCCGGCACTGGTTTTTTCCTAAATCGAGCACTGCATTAGAGTAAAAGAGAAAACTCATATTGTAACAGCGAAAAGCATCAGAGTCACAGACACACTTATCGGTTTAACAGACACACTTATTGGAGTAAATACAAATCATTGTCACAAAGAACAATATGGAAGTGACAAGAACCGTTTCGGTGTAATAGTAATAGACCCACTTATCATAGAAACATAGTCTTTTTTCAGAATAACAGTAACACTTATGATGGTGACAAACTCACTTATCAGATTAACAGTTATACACACTTGTCATTGTCACAGACACACTTATCATTGTAAAAGAACACTTATCCTATTTACAGTTAGACTTAAAGCTCACCACAATATTGTTAGAAGTTTGGATCTGTTGTTGACCAAACTGTCCAGGTGGAGAACCTGGTACATATGGGGGCCCATAGCCTTGCTGGGGCGGGGGCCCATACCCTTGATGTGGTGAGGGTCCATACCCTTGCTGGGGCGGGAGCCCATGGCCTTGCTGGGGCGGGGTGACATATCCTTGTTGGGGCTGTCCATTGTTTCCAGGGTATCCAGGCTGTGCGGTGTAGTCTGGTGGTTGTTCGTTTCGTTGTCGTTCCTCGGGGACTGTCATCATGATTTGATCAAACAAACATTTTAAAATTCATCTTGTTAAACTTTGAATTTTTGGTTTCTCATCAATAATAATTGTTTAAATGTTATGAAAATAAAAATTTTGGGAGCTTGCCTTTTAGCCAGATTTTTAAGTTTGCCTTCTGCCAGATGTAAATCACAGTCGACAAACTGTTTTTTTAAAAATACTGTTTACTTTATTAATATAAAAACGTGTATCCACAGCCACTGTGATTGAGGATATTATCGTCTGAAGATTTTGAGCATGACTTATTGTTGTAAAAAAATTATAATAAATATTTTTATAATAAATTAACAACTTATCATTAACGTATAAACTCAGTATGTTGTTGTTGTTGTTGTTGTTGAGCCCTCTCGTCCACGAGAGAGTCCACTCAGTAAAAGTCGAGTTTTTTGGTTTTTGTTTTTTGTTGTTGTTGTTTTTTTAATAAAAATGTTAGGGCAAAAATCAGGGGGTCGACCTATGCAAACATAACCAATGATATCAATATACATAATTTGCAATGTATGTCCCGTCCGTCCGTCCCATCCGTGACGCCATGCGAAGTAGATTTAAACAAAAAATAAGTGAAAATATAGATGAAAAATAATTTTTAAAATGTTGGTTTCGAAATTAACAGAGCGTGTTTTTCGCCCTAAAATAGTGTGATGTGACGTCATTTTAAAGCTTTTATTAATATGTAAGAGGAACGAAGTAAAAAGAGCCATGGTTTATTTGATTTTATTTAGATTATTTATTATAATATTTTTGTAAGTCCCCTTTTTTGAATGCGTGAATGTTAATATTATGTACGTAATTCTGAATTTAATTTCTATATATAAATGTATAATACCCGTTATTCGGCTTATGAGATTTACAACTGGTTTGTCTTTGGTTGTCAAGTTTAGATGCATTTTGAACTACAATGACATTTTTATTACTGAAAATGAAATTTGTCAACTAATGCTTCAGTTTAGCGTTTGTTTTTCTTTTATACTCAACGAGAGTGCATATTTGTGTGTTTAAAAAATAAAATATTTGAAAATTGGAATATCACCCCCCATACCCCCATACACACACTATAGTTTTGTTTCATTGATATTTACATGCCATGGCGCATCAAGGAATTTTTAGGGGCTTGGGGGCCTGGGGGATTAACCTCTTTGGGGGCCCCACATACATGGCGGTAGCGTAATATTTAATGTAAAAAAATTTGACGCTTATTTGCCCCCAACCCCCCCCCCGAAAAGTGGGGGCCCTGGGAAGATTTCTAATATTTTACCCCCTCCCCCGATAGCTACGTCACTGTTTACATGTAATATTTCAATGCGTCGCAGACTAAATTTGGTTTTTTTATTTTTAGATTGCTTTTTTATAGAACTGGGAGAATTTTTGACGCTTATTTTGCCGCCCCCCCCCCCGGAAAATGGGGGCCGGGGTTGATTTGAATTTCGTCCCCCTTCCCCTATCATAGCTACGCCACTTTTTATTGTAATATGTTAAAGCGTCTCAGACTGAATTTGAAACAAAAATTGTCTTTATTATAGAACTAGAAGAGCAGATTACTTGAAAATAATGAAAAGTTTTACTTGAATTCTTAGAACGTGTATATTCAATTATAAATACCATTAACTGTAAACAAAATACATCAGCAACATTAAACAATGTGTTATCTATACTAATAAAAGGGAGAGCCCTCACTGACTGATTGCCTGATTCATCACTAATTCTCCAACTTCCCGTGTAGGTAGAAGCATGAAACTTTGGGAAGTTGTTGGGTACCCCCCTCTCACAACGAAAATAACGAAAAAGAATTTTAAAAATCTCGCTCATGTGGGGCCGGGGCCCAAAAACTTTGTTTTCCTAATTTGGTGTATATAAAAATTGAAAATCACCAACATTCCTATTTCCCGTGTAGGTAGAAGCATGAAACTTTGGAAATTTGCTAAGTAGATACATTCTCCCAATTATAATTGAAAACAAAGAGTTAAATTTCCCACTCATGGGGGCCGGGCACCAAAAACGGTGGTTTTTTTTTCTTATATGAGCCAAATGAAAATTGAAAATCACTAATACTCCTATTTCCCGTATAGGTAGAAGCATGAAACTTTGGAGATTTTTTTATGTGCACGCTCCCAACAAAAATTGACAAAAAAAATGTTAAAATTCCCTCTCATTTGGGACTGGAGGCCCAAATATAGTTTTTCTTATATTATAAACTGACTCATCTAAAATTCTCCAATTTTCAATGTAGTTAGGAGCATGAAACTTTGGGAAATTTTTAATTACCCTCTCATGACGAAAGTCGGTGTAAACAAATTTTGAAATACACACTTATGGGGCGAGGCCCCCAAAACTTTTTTTTTCTTATATGAGATTTATAAAAATTGAAAATCTTATTTCCCGTGTAGGTAGAATAAAAAAATTTAAATACATTTTATAAATTTCCTATCATGGGTCGCCGGAGGCCCATAACTTTTTTTTCACCTAAATTGGGCTATAAAAAACTGAATCAACACTAATTCTCCAAGTTTCCGTGTAGGTAGAAACTTTAAACTTTTGGAAGTTGTTGAGTACCCCACTCCCCCCGCGATGGTAAGAGGCAAAAAATATTAAATCACCTCTCTCTAGGGGGATGATTGCCGAAATATAGTTGTTTTTTTCCCCCAATATGAGTTATATAAAAAAGACACATCTTTAAATCTCCAAGTTCTTGTGTACGTAGGAGCCTGAACGTTTGAAGTTAATATATTTAGTAAATGCATCTTGATTCAGATTAAAATCAATAGGTGTTTTGAATTGTTGTTACGCGGGTTCTCAACGCTAACTGAAATCCTAATTCCCGCAGCAAAGCACGGGTAAATTGCTAGTACTATATATGATTCATTTTATACATTTTTTTTAAAAAAATGTATGTTCATCCTTATTTCATGCGTAACGCATTTTAAGAAATATTCCATTATTGTATTTTTGAGTCTGTTCGTAAATTATTTAAATTTTTACAGGTAAAAAAAATTGTAAGTCTGCACATGAGCGTGACATTATTAATGTTATTCATTACTAATTTATTTATTTACGTATCCCCCACCCCACCCTCATCCACTTTTTACTCCACACCTAGAAAAAAATGCTTAAGGTGTCCTATACACGCCACCACCCCCAACCAACCCCCATAAGGTGTCCTATACACGCCACCACCCCCAACCAACCCCCACATACACAAATGTACACATTTTGTTGACAAATAAACGAAGTCGGTTAGACTATCCCAGTCCTCGGTGGAACTCGACAAGGCCTCAACAAGGAAGTGACGGTTGAGAGAATGTCTATTAACGCGGATGTGTCTGGTACAAAGGAATGCGCATACATTTCACAGCGTGTGGGGGAATGTGGATACAAAATGTGTAGGGTTGGGGGAGTAGGGCGGGGAAGTGTGTCTTAGAAATAATTCAGATTTAAAAACAGACGTAGTCAAATAATTTAGAATAAAGGGGAAATCCCCCTTCGAAAAATTAGGGTGGAAAGGGGCGGGGGTATGTGCCTCTTACCAGCAGATACACGGCCCCGTGACACCATTTGTTACACAGACGTGCCTCACTCTCAGTGCGAAGCAAAGAATATCTTTATTACCAGTGGAAGGGAGTGAAGAAACTCTGAGCCCAGCTTTGATTCCCCCTCAACCCTGATGGGCCCATGATGGCCCCCAGCCCTGATGGACCCACGATGGCCCAGCCCTCATGGGTTTTGATGGCCCCCAGCACTGATGGACCCCTGAAGGCCCCCAACCCTGATGGGCCTCGGCCCTGAGGCACCGATCCCAGTTACGCAACTTTTCAGGCTTTCATATTAAACTTATTGGGTAAAACCTTACGAGTTAACTGATGCAGTTTATAGCCTCAAAACTCTCAGGGCAAATGCAAAACTTTTTTTTTGTAATGTCCACTTTTTTACTAAGCCATTAAATAAAGTCTCCGAGAGGTTATTTTAAAGCAAGGTCTCCGATAGAGACTTTGTTTTCAAGTATCCGTATTTAAATATAATTAACACCGAATTTTATTATAATTATGAATTAGGGTTTTATTTAAACTAATGTTTTAAAATGTATATTACATCTGTGCTGTTTGAATTTATGCATGATTATGCGAAGTTCAATAATCATTAGTTTAACCAGCGGCGTAGCAAGGTGAGGGCCGGAGAGCCATGTTATGCATGGTTATTGGCCCCAAATTAATTTACAAACACACACACACACAGAGGAGAGAGAGAAAGAGAGAGAGAAAAGAAAGAAAGTTTTTTTTATTAAAAAAAAAACTGGAAAGCAACGATAATATAGAATTACGAAAAAGTGACAACGATGTCTTGAAACGTGTAGTTTATTCTTTAAGTTTATCAGTAGCTCCTGTGGTAAGGACATGGGCGAATTTTTGAGATTTCAATTTGTGTAACAAAGTTGTGAAGTATTCACATCAAAGAACATTCACTGTACCGAATCAGACACGGACCTGACTCTGTTAGGAGATTTGAGACGGTTAAATCAAGATTAGTTTGAGTGTCCATCAACTTGTGTATGTGAGGGTGTGGGGGTAATTAAATACTTATATGGCTTATTGTCTTTAACAGCATCCTTGTTTTCATTTCATTGTAGTTTCTTTTGAAGCATAAGTACAGATAATATATTAAATTAGTGCTCATGGCAGAAGTTTATTTGTAAAGTAATCATTCATGACTCTCATTCTCAAAACTACTTCAAAAAATAAATAATAAAACGGTAGGAGATACTTCAAAAAACGACAGAGTATAGATTAACTAGCAGGAAAAATATAGATTGGATATTTCTACAGCTGAAGAAATTACTACACAACAAAACTCTAATATTTTTGTAAAATAGTTACACCAAACTCATCACCCTTTATTGAAAGCAGTATATATAGGCCACCAAATACAAATCTAGAATACAGGAAGAATCTCTGCAGTCAATTAACTTATATTAAAGAAAATCATTTTAAAATGCTGTAATTTGGACTATGGGAGGACTTTAATCTTCCGGATATAAAATGGGAAAAACTACGCAATTGATAGCCACCAAACTAATAAAGAAATTAATGAACACTTTTTAGACACTATAAACATCATAAACCTTGAAGAGATAGTAAAAAAAAAAGCAACTAGGAAAACTAAAATACTGGATTTATTCCTAAAAAACAGACCAGAAATAATAACAGACTGCACAATAATTCCTGGACTGTCTAACGATGATATTGTTAGGTTAACCAATACAATAAAAACTAAAATAAATAAGATGCCTAGAAGAAGAACCTATCTTTGGAATTAATGTAATTTACTAAAATTACACCAATCAGCTGCTAATTTCCAACAAAATTTCCTAAAATAAATTCAGCACAGATAGCCCCGTAGAAGAAATATGGAAGGATATAAAAACAAATCTAAAAACTATAATAGATGAGAATGTTCCAACAAAACTAACTTCAAATAGAATTAACGAATTCTGGTTCAATTCTAAATTTTAAAAGTTATGCAAACAAAAAGAGAACTTATTTGAGAAATTTAAAGCTATCAACTTGAAAAGGATACACAAAAAATACTTGAAAATTAAACTCTTGACACAAAAACTTAGTCGAAATCTCCAATGTGAATATATAAACAATGTAATTACTAAAAATAACAAATAAAAACTTATGGTCCTTTATCAAATCTTAAAAATGGAGCCTACAGGTATAGCCACAATAAAAGGCACAAATAATAAAACCTATAATGATAATGAGACTAAAGTTAATATCCTTAACACATATTTTGCATCATCATTTTCTGCCTCAGGCGACAATGAAGATTTCATAATTTTTTTTAAAATGGGAGAAATGGGTAACATAACTGTAGATGAGATAGGTATACATTTACTCCTAAAAAACTTTAAAATAAACAAAGCTACTGGGAACTTTGAATTGCCTGCCCTGATACTAAAAGAAATAAGAAATGAAATATCCCCAATCCTAGTAGTTCTTTTTCAAGCCTCTCTAAACCAAGGTAAAGTGCCCCAGGATTGAAAATTAGCCAAAGTAACTCCACTCTATAAGAAAGGTGATAAATCAGACCCCGGTAATTACATATCTGTATCACTTACTATTATCACCAGTAAATTACTAGCACCCATAATATATTGTAGAATAATTAACCACCTAGACAAATATAATGCCCTATGCCCACATCAACATGGCTTTAGAAAGAACAGATCACGTGAAAAACAATTAATAGATCTAATAGATTAACTATCAAAAGGCTTAGACAATAATGATAAATAGATACAATATTACTAGACTTCTGAAAGACATTTGACAAAGTTCACCACCTAAGTTTACTTTAAAAAAACTTAAATACTTTGGAATCTAAGGTCCCTTACATCACTGGATCCAATACTTCCTTACAGCAAACTGTAATAATTAATGGATCTAAATCTGCCCCAATAAAGGTTAACTCAGGAGTTCCACAAGGAACTGTCCTAGGTCCCTTACTCTTTTTAATTTATATAAATGACTTACCCAACAATATCTCAACAGGAACTAAAGTTAGGTTCTTTGCTGATGATTGTGTAATCTATAGAACAAATAAAACAGACCAAGTTTGCAAAATTTTGCGAAAAGACTTAGATTAATTAATAAATTGGGAAACTAACTGGAGTATGTCTATCCACCCAGAAAAGTGTCAACTGCTAAGAGTAACAAAGCAAAAGAAACAAATAAATTCAAAATATTTCATTCATGGAAAGAACTAACCCAAAATAAAGATGCAAAATACTTAGGAGTCATAATAAATGAGAAACTATAGTGGAATCCCCATGTCTAAGAAGTTATTAAAAAATCAAACAAAACCTTAGGTTTTATAAAAAAGAAACTTTTGCACATGTAAAAAAAAGATATAAAACTATAATGCTACCTCGCCCTGGTGAGACCTATACTAGAATATGCATCTTCTGTATGGGACCCATCCACCAAAGAGAATATTGATAAGTTAGAACAAATCCAAAAAAGAGCTGCCAGATTTTTTACTGGAGAATATTCAAAACTGACAAGAGTAACACCATTAAGTAAATTATTAAACCTTGAAACACTAGAGGATAGATGAAAGAACCAATAGTAAATTAGTACATAAAGCGATTAATTCTAATTTAAAAATACAACAGAGAGATAACTTAATACAACCCTCAGATAGAAATAAGGATAAAACACACCTTTCTTATTTCGTATGCAAGAACAAACATATACAAATTTTCATTTTTCCCGTCCGGAATTCGGGCGTGGAATGGGTTGCCTGAAGAAACCAGGAAAGCCAACACATTATCATTATTTAAAACTCTAATAAGAATACAGGACTAAACACAAACCATGGATGAACGTAGGACGCCATAATCTTCTGAATGGAAGGGGTGTCTGTAACAGATAAGATCAGATAAGATAATGGGTCTCCCTCTCAGCCATTCCGACCCCCAAATGGACCCAACAGCTGAGCGACACTTTCCGGAAGCGATCACCTGGGCATCCAGGACACAAGGTTGAAGATGCCTCCCACTAAGAGGCACCTCACGAGGAGAGTTCGAATTTTCCTCACTTCACCTTGCTACAACTTCGGCGCCACCCCGGCAAAGCATACGAATATCTATGGTTAGGACATCAATGACCTACCTAAATGGTGTGATCCCCACCGGAATGTTTCAGAGCTGGCGTTTACTACGTTCTTCGTGGTACCTTTTGCTAATCCGTACTGGCGCTCCTGACCCTAAACCAGCACAGCTCAATGGCGTTGCTATTGAAATGAGGGGGGGGGGCGAAAAGGTCGCTTCGGAATAACCCGACCCTCAACGGGTTCTATTATTTTCATCATTGACATTTGCATCTGATGTTTTGACTAAGCGACTTACAGCGACTGTAATCATTTGTAACTCGCACCTAATATCTAACATTTCGGACTTCGGCATTGCCTTCCAGGAGATGTTGGTTTCAGTTTGCGACCAGCTCCGCAACCGTATCAGTCTGTCGAGCCACTTAAAGGCCAACCCCTTTTCGACAGGAAAAACAATGTAATCCATAAATCGATTAATACCGACTAATTATATTTTTAGAAAGCAAATATAGATAGATCCCGTTAAGTCGTGATTCATTAGTTCGCGAAATCGGTTAAGTTTCGGTAATTCAATGGCTGTCTAATTTTTATGACGTAACACGGCAAATTCAATCTACTATGCAAGAAATAAGGAAGAAAAACATTTTTGTTTACGCATTAGTAAATGTAAAACAGGTAAACAGGGTATGAGTTAGTCTGACATTTTGCCCCCACCCTCCCATTATGTTTATTTTGTTTACGCATGCACGTCTAAATATATTTAAAATAACACGAGGGAAATGTATGTAGGTAATAAAATAAATATAAATTATTATATTTTTTTAAATAGAAATATTTTAATCGAATTTTAAAACCAATTAATCGTTAATGGCCGCAACCCTAATTTTTTTTAAAAGGGTTATCTGATAATATTTTTTCTTATCTTTAATATTTAAATGAGAAACAAAAAATGTTTCATTTAGTCGATTACTAATTTGTATTTTCATGTTGATTTTTTGACATGAATGTTCTATCTCCAGCTTCTGTGACAATAATTCCAGTGAAATAATACATTAAAATTTACGGCTATGCTTTTTAATATTGATGTTCTGATGTGTCTGTCAAATGGCTGTGACCACACAAGCAGTGAAAGAAGACACTACAAATCAGATCAAACTAAGCCCAGCCTTTCAGCAATGTCGAAATGTTTAGTTATGTCTTTTAAACAGGTATTTGGCTTAATGTTGATGTTTTTTATTTTAATATATATATTATATAAATATACATTCTTTTTAAACTGTTCTTTCGAAACTTCATTTTAGATAAAGATCTATTGGTTTTAAGTATAATTTATACAACTCACCTGCATACTTTTCCATGATGATAGCAGCACCACAGATCGGATCACTGACTGGTTTATGTACTCTGTACTCTGACAACAGATCTGATCACTGGCTGTCTCTGTACTGTGACAACAGATCTGATCACTGGCTCTGTACTCTGACAACAGATCTGATCACTGGCTGTCTCTGTACTGTGACAACAGATCTGATCACTGGCTGTCTCTGTACTCTGACAACCGATCTAATCACTGGCGGCTGTCTCTATACTGTGACGTAAATATCATCGCTGGTGTTCCAAAGTTTAGTAAATTAGTGTCAAAATGCAAGACCCATGTGAAATCAACACGAATAAACAATAACAAAGAAACCCCCGCCTCCCCCACCTCCCCACTAATCCCGCGGGATTAAACTCATGTATCCCGATAGGTCGATTCTGAAACCTGCCAATGTTCAAAGGCCAATAGTTTTATGGGTGAACACGTAGGTGGGGAGGGGGTGGGAGAGAGACAGGTATACCATATTCTTATTATGTTGAGAAATTGGGACGTAACCCGAATGTTTTATGTGTTGTTATTTGAATGGGGCGTCAAAACGTGTGTCAGGTATCGTTGTCTAGGGGTGCAGGTCCGAGGGCTTACACACCAACTGGCGTACAGTAATGAACTCAAGTCCTTTTACTAAACAATCTTTATTGTCATGAGTGTCCACTTGTCACATTATATGTACAACTGTATCAAGCGCTATCATATATCATGCCTTCAGTCCAACCCGCTGACCAAGAGCATTTCACGTCCGCTCAGTTCCCTTGCCTTTCTCTAACCTGCCTCTCCGACAACACACCTCAACTTTCTGTGTCAAGTCTACTTCTGTGCTCCATGCACATTAACTTCGACTTGTCTTCTCCCCACCGATTCACACCCGAGTTATCCCCCCGTGGACCTGGAGTGACCTTGGACGGACCCTGATCCACGCCCCATATGATTCTCGCTCACAAAACATCAACAACGTGAGCTTGTGACCAGGCAGAATATAATCTTAACAAACAGTGATTCTCATAATCCTGACAACGTGGACTCCAGGCTTAGCACTACAAGCGACAGACAGACGGACAGTCACGGTGGTCGAGTGGCAGCTCGCTCGACTGGCGTACCGAATCCATGTGAAGGCAAGCATTTTGTTACCGGCGCCTGGGATGTCCCTGAGTCACCCAGTACCTAATGCTAGTTAGGCGACTGGGTAATGCGTGGAACCCTCATAGCCATGGCCTGTGAACGCTGCATCACTTGCCAACAGATTATCCGTCATGGTCTGTGGACGCAATTATTTTCTGCACAGAAGGAGCGTCTGTATAGATAAGATAAGAAGACAGACAGGCTAACGGGTGGACGGATTGGATGGATTTGTAGGAAGGCATGGTTTTCTGGAAGGCTGATAGGAAGGTAGGTCAGTGAGTGAATAGATAGATTTTTAATAACGTAAAATGTTGTTTATAGCGTTCTGGCACATCCTTTTCTAAACTATCAAACTATTCAAAATTAACTTCTTCGTTTTAAATCACTTATATCAACTTTACCATCTTGTCTTTCGTGGGCCGGCGGAAAAAAAGCTAAAAATGACCCCCTTCACGTGATGCTATCGAGATGAAATTTTGCACATATACTCATGGCTTCTAACAATGCATTGCGTCAAAATTTCAGATCGATCAAATGTACCGTAATTAAATTAATGCACTTTTAGTTTATCTACATGAAACTCAATGTCGATGTCTGCTATTTGGTTCACCTCCACGTGTTTCCTAGAGTTCAGTACAGCCATCGGTGAACCCACCACCACCCATCCCCGTTTTACAGCAAGGGAAGTTCAGTCACGTTCAGTCTATAAATTTTTGTCACGCGGTGCATATTATTTTGAATATAATCAATACTTTTAGTTCTGTCATTCTGGTGGGTTCCGCAAGGGACGAAACCCGATGGACCAAGCACTACGCTTAATTCAGACCATGACAAACGAACTTCAGATGAAGAACCACACAGTTGCGGTGTTCTTCGATCTTAAGCAAGCATACGATAAGATGTGGCGTGGAGGGCTCCTATACAAATTACAGCAGTTAGGTGTCACTGCTAAAATGTACAGCTGGGTAAAATCGTTCCTCACGGACCGAACGATCAAGACACGGCTTGGAGAAGCGCTATCCAGCGAGGCACGACTGGAAGACGGGCTCCCACAGGGCTCAGCGCTTAGCTGTACATTGTTCCTAGCCTACGTCCACGACCTGCAAGGCATACTCGAGTCACAGAATGCCATGTTTGCTGACGATCTGGTTATATGGAGTTCGGAAAAGGACGTCGCAACACTGCAGAACCGGCTGCAGCATGATCTGAACCGTATTGAAAAATACGCCAGCCAATGGCGCCTAGAAGTACATACGGAAAAAACGGTCCATTCCATTTTCACTAATGGACGGAACGCTCTGAAGCATGAGGTGGTGCTTCAGATATGCGGGAAGAGGCTAAATTGGGACCGGACACCAACGTACTTGGGTATAAAGCTGGACCAGAAACTCCAGATGCATAACCATGTACGTGAATTATGCGCCAAGACCACAACTAAATTGTCCCTGGTGAAGAAACTTGCTAGCACGAGTTGGGGAGCGGATGCAAGACTACTAAGAGCTCTCTATCTTGGTAGCGTGAGAAGTGCTATTGAATACAGCCTCCCGGTCCAGGCCTTTGCGAGCCGTACGGCTCTAGAGGGTCTGGACCGAATACAGAACCAAGCTCTACGGTTCGTATGCGGGGCGTTACGTACCACACCCACCGCCGCGGTAGAAATAATGTCAAACGTAGAACCCCTGGCAATAAGGCGAGAAAAGGCAATCATGACTACGGTGGAGCGATACCGTAGGTTGGAGCATGACGAACCCTGCTACCAACTACAAGACCGATGGGTTAAGAGGACAAGACTGAAGAGACCCTCCTTTATGGACGCGGTCCACGAACTTGAAGAATCAGTCCCCCTACCCAAGCACAGGGAGCGAATGCAACTGGTCCCTGCTCGAGGACCACATGAGAGCCTTGACCAGCCTGAAATACGTTTGACACTGGCAAATGCCGCGGTGACACGGGCCAGTCCCGTCGAACTCCTGCGAGACGAGACTCTGCGCACAATCGAGGCCTATGGAGACAGCGTGGTAAAAGTCTTCACGGACGGCTCACGTTTAAGAGATGGCAAAAGTGGATACGTTGTGCTAATTCAATACCCCCAACCAGGACCTGACAGCGTTGAGCTGTCGGGACCGTGTGGATCTACGAACAGTAGTCACGAAGCCGAACTGGACGCGATCCACAGGGGTTTGAAGGAAGTGCGCCGTCGTCTAGCTAAGAGAAAGAATTTCCCGACTGTCGTGGTCTTCACCGATTCTCGGTTTTCGCTCGAAACCTTGAGTCGAAGCTCTCTGGAGGCCAAGATAGTAAGTGCCATTCTGGACACAGTAGGTGACATCCTGGCACGTGGCGGCAGAGTAGTCCTACAGTATATCGCTGGGCACTGTGGCGAGGCGCACTCAGACAGGGTCGATATGCTAGCGAGAGAAGGCGCAGCCCATCCCCAACCCGAGAGACCTATTACCCAGCTGGGGGTCAGATCATGGCTAAAAGACCATTTCCAACAGAAATGGCTTGAGGGTTGGGCATCAGGTAATACTGCCAGAACAGTTTACCAGAGAATGCCGCGATCGAGCAAAAGCGACTCCTGGTGGAAACTTGAACGTAGTCACTGATAACACGGATGAGGACTGATCATTGTCCAATACGAAGCTACTTATATAAGTTTGACACCAGAAAGGAACTGGTCTGTCGTTTGTGTGGCCATCCCGAGGAGACAGTGGCCCACGTACTAGAAGGTTGTCCCGAGTTGGGCGGGGTCTTACAATGAGAGGTTGCAGTACCAGCAGAGAACTACCTTTATGGCGATACCCGTTTGATGAGGCTTGCCAGCGATAAATTGAACCGGGTTTTAAGAGCCTAAGGGCTCGACCCAAAAGAGAATGAATATTCATTAGTTATGTCTCATATATAAGGGATTTATAGTCAAAAACTTTGTTTTTACCTGGTTATTTCATTGATCTAATTTAAAATTATTGACTTTGAATCTTTTAACATGTTATTTTGTTTTATGTTGTTGTTGTTTTTTTTAAATTTTTTTACTTAAGGGTTCTTGACTGTATTTCAGTGCTTCCCTGTGATTACTTTAGTAAACACAACTTTCATTACTTAGTTATCTCCTTGGTTAATGATCCCACAGATTGATGTAAGTACAGTATTATTTCGAGTTTTGTAATTATGATCTTTTAAACAAATTATTAAATTAAATTATGCATGAATGTTTTGTTTTTGTGTTGTTTTTCCCTCATATATTTTAATGTTTCTGGCGACAGACAATCTGCATTAAAAAAAAACAAAACAAAATTTGACCTAGCCGTGCCCATTATTTTATTTTAAAACAACCGTATTTCTTTTCGAAAGGCGTTAATCTAAACCAGTATTTCTCAAAGTTTTTGGGTAACGACACACTAAGAATATTCAAGAATTTTCGCGACACACAACAAATTTTTAACTTATTTTATTAAATATATAACTTTTTTTTAAACATATTACTGTTATGTATATTACTGCCATGAATATTACTGTCATGTATATAACTGTGATGTATATTACTGTTATGTATATTACTGTTATGTATATTACTGTTATGTATATTACTGTCATGTATATTACTGTCATATATATTACTGTCATGTATATTACTGTCATATATATTACTGTCATGTATATTGATGGCATGTTTATTACTGTATATCAGTGTGATGGGAGTGCCTATACAAGTCTGACTAGAACTTCATCTCCTGAAGCCAGCGAACTTCCGTATGATAAAGACGGCACTTGTAATCGGAGTCCATTGCTTCACAAAGTTGTGCAAAGAGTCGTTTCGTTTTGCTTTTTTTATTATTAATTTCCTAAAAAATTCAGGGCTCAAAACCCCAGCAATTTAATATATTTTTACTAAATCTCGCGACACACTTGTAAATCTCTCATGACACACTAATGTGCCGCGACACACAGATTGAGAAACAATGATCTAAATGATTAGTAGATGTATAATATGTACACGGGGTCTGAGTGAGCATGACAGAATGTAACCAAACAACGGACGTTTCAGCAAAGAGCCTTCCGCAACGAACAAATAGTACACAAAATAAAATTTATTTTTTTAGTTATTTAACTTACAATAATTTTCTAAGAACTGACACAGTAATCTCAATTACTTTTGGCAAGTAAAACACAATATTGGAACCACCATGTCATGTAGTAATGTAGGTACTTGTAGGTGTGTGTGTGTGTGTGTGTGTGTGTGTGTGTGTGTGTGTGTGTGTGTGNTGCGTGCGTGCATGCGTGCGTGCGTGTGTGCGTGCGTGCGTGCGTGCGTGCGTGTGCGTGCGTGCAATTTTCTTATAAAAGTGCAATCTGTGAAGTATACCGCTGAATTTTCCAAACACATCGGTACATTTTCTGAACATTAAATTTTTTGCACGGTTTTGCGTTTGTTATAACAAGCACTATGTATTATGTACAAAAACAAATTTTACGTGAATCCATTATTTAAAACTCGAAATTAAGAATATTTTTTAATCACCTTGGTTTTCTCCCTTAAAAAGGAAAAGGGAGGTTGTCGGCTATGGCTTTATTTTTCAAATGGCCACAAATGTCGCCTTCTAAATGCGTGACGCCTGGGGCGGAGCGCCCCCACCGCCATCCCACTAGCTACGCCACTGTGTTGCGATCGTATCATAGAGAAAGTATTTTCCAGTCGTATTTTAAAGAAAGTCTATGAGAGTCGTATTTATGAAGAAAACCTATTAGAGTCGTATTATAAAGAAAGTCTATTAGAGTCATATTATAGGGCTTCGGAAATTAACGATTAATTTCTCGATTAATCGGTAAAAGTTTTAAAATTTTTTAAAAATATTTATTAATAAATAATTAATTATTTATAACAGATTGTTTTTTTTTTTACGTACAAACTTCTCCATTTAAGATAAAAGGATTTTTGAAAATTAAAAATAAGCTGTATGTAAGGAAACTCATAAAAAATTAAACATTGTTTTTACTTAATTAACAATAAACGAAATTGAAATACATTGACATTACAAGGACCTACTTATATTTAAATAAATCTCCTAACAATTTTGTTGTTGTTGTTGTTAAATACTTAGGTTACGGTAATTTTAAAAAATGCCCAAAAAGGGCACAAAATGTGAAGGAAAACAACATATTGAAAAAAAAACTTTTGAACAAATTGGGTAAAAAGATGATCTTTTTGTTTTTGTTAATCATCAAACAATTTCTATACAGCTGTATTACTTTTATATTTTTAAATTTAATTTAGAATTTTCATCCAAGTGCCTAAACTTAAATGTATTATTTTTATTGATAACTATGTTTCAAAAATTTATACTGATTTTTTTTTATATTTTTGTAGTTAAGTACAAATTCTGATTCTTTTTTTTTTTTTAATAATTTTTTTAAAAAAAATAATTGTAACTGTAATAAGTTTTCAAATATACTTTCTTACAACTCATTAACTCATTGGACCTTTATGTAACATGCCTTGAAATAACACTTGAGAAATGAGACTTAGCTATATTTTCCATTGTTAATATTCAATTTTTTTCCCATCGTATGCATCACTTTGATTTCATTTTGTGTGTAGCTTTTAAAAACAAAATTTTGTTCAGAATGTTGTTATTTTATTTTAATGTTTTTTGGGTCAGTGGAAATAACTCAATAAAACAAAAAATGACATTTACCTGTTTTTGTTACTTCCCTTAATAGTTTCAGTTTAATGACGTCATTCATCTTTATTATTTTGCTTTAATCGATAATTTTTCAAAATTTAACGATTAAATTTAAATTAATCGATAACAGCCCTATCATATTATAAAGAAAGTCTATTACTCGCATAATACCACAGACAACCAGTTTTACATTATCGTATCTTATCTATTACACACGCTGCTAATATACAGAAGATTACTGCGTCCAGGGTTCTGATAAAAACTATCACGTACAGCACATATCACATACAGCACATATCACATGCAGCACATATCGCATACAGCACATATCACATACAGCACATATCACATACAGCACATATCACATACAGCGCATATCACATACAGCGCATATCACATACAGCACATATCACATACAGCGCATATCGCATAAAGCACATATCACTTACAGCACAAATCACATAAAGCACATATCACATACAGCACATATCACATACAGCACTTATCTCATACAGCACATATAACATAAAGCACATATCACATAACGCACATATCACATACAGCACAGATCACACATATCACATATATCACATACAGCACATATCGCATACTGCACATAGCACATAAAGCACATATAAAATAAAGCACATATCACATAAAGCACATATCACATAAAGCACATATCACATGCAGCACATATCACATAAAGCTCATATCACATGCAGCACATATTACATACAGCACATATCACATACAGCACATATCACATAAAGCACATATCACATAAAGCACATATCACATAAAGCACATATCACATGCAGCACATATCACATGCAGCACATATCACATGCAGCATATATCACATAAAGCACATATCACTTACAGCATATATCACATAAAGCACATATCACATAAAGCACATATCACATAAAGCACATATCACATACAGCATATATCACGCCGGCAGTGGCGGATTTAGCTGTAGGGCAGGGGGGCGGTTCACCGTGCGCCCCTGTTGGGTCTAAGATGGCGCCCCCCTTAAGACGCACTCAATGAACACTAAAAAAGGTGTAACTAGAGCAGAGAAAAAAGATTGCTAAACACGAAACTTTTAATTAACACTAAACTGCAATACGACAATAGTGGCTTGATAAATATCGTATTTCAAAACTGTAATATCTGGTTTGGTCAATCAGGAGCGTCGTTAAAGGAAAATGAATAGAGAAGTATTGAAACGAATGATAGACGTGATGTTGTTCTTAGCAAAACAAGGTTTGCCATTCAGAGTACAAAGTGAAAATTCTTGCTTTAGTCATGGTAATTATCGAAATACTGGAAATTTTGGTTAAAACTTAAGTACATAAGCCAACTCTGATTCCACTTTGGACATTGATCTAAAGTTTTAAAAGAAAAATGAAATTTATTTAAGTCAAGATGTGCTATTGATTTAATTCAATCATTTGCATCTGAATTATCGGCAGCAATTAATAATGAAGTTAAGTCTTCACATTTATTTTCTTTAATTATTAATTCAACCATTGATATATCTGAAATTGATCAGATGTCACTTTACATTCAGTTATAAAATGTTGTGGAAAGATTTATAGGCTTTTATACTTTGTTAAACAGCAATGCTGCATCCGCATTTGCTGAGAAGATTCTAACGTAATTACACATTACAAAAGCGAAACACTCATATCACAATCTGTGGAGGAAAGGCATATGATGGCGCATCTGTGATGTCTAGAATTAAGAGTGGCCTTCAAACTTTCACCAAATGCCTTCTATGTTAATTGTTGTGCCCATGTTTGGAATTTGGTCATTATCGAAGCAATATCTGTAAATAGAGATGTACAGTTGTTTTGTTTGACATTCTTTACGTCTAATTTACCACGTCTACATACTCTTAAAAAACATCATGTTATATATCTTAATATGAATCAACAGTAAATATGACTCTCTGATACAACATGGGCAATAGGGTGGAGTGAACAAAAATGAATATCTTGGTTGGATAGCTATAAAAAATTTGCTGTAAGCGTGCAGCTGATGCAGTTGTTGGATCATTCTCTGCTATTCTACCCACCCTAGAGGATATACATTCAGAGGGAATTAACTTAACATAAAGGAAGTGTCAGAGCAGAAGCTGTGGGGCTGTCTGTTTTAATAACAAAATATTATTTTGCTTTTTCTGATGCTATGTGTACAAAAGTTGGTTGATATTTTCGTGTTATCAAACCACTTTCAGCGCAAAACGGTTGATCGATGTTGGAAGAAGTAGGTTTGTTGAAATGAGAAGCGATCAAGCTTTTTAAAATTCTGAAAGTAGATGTCAAATCATTTATTAACGAAAATTGTTCCAAACTTTATGTTAAAAACAAAATTTAAAGAAATGCGAACTGCAAAAAATAAAAGTATGGCAGGCGAACTTAGTAGAGATGAAAGGGCTATTGATCCAACTTTTAGTTGTAAATCTGAAACGTACTTCACTATCTTGGATACACTTCTAAAATAAATAGATGATCGATTTAATGACTTTAGGGGCACAGCTATTTATTTCTATTGTATTGATCCATCAAAAATGTTGGATTCTCTTCCAAGTTTATGCAAAATTTACAAACACATTAACCTTGAAGAAGCAATCGCTAACTTTTATACCTTCAAAGATTTGTATGCATCACTATCTAGTGAACTAAAACTTAAAAGAGTTTCTACAATTCTTGACTGAAAAATAAATGACATCAGGTCTCTCTAGTTTGTCAATACTCTATAAAAATTTACTTGAATCTTCCTGTTACCAATGATTGAAAATCAACAATGACAAACGAACGCCTGTCTGGATTGGCTATAATTTCAATTGAACGTGATGTAGGTGAGAACGTTGACTTTTAATCAACGATAAATCGTTTCGCTTCACGAAGAAAGGAATTTTAATAAAGCTCAGGGCTCTATATAAATTCGCATAAACTAAGTTTCTTTCTTAGATCAATATATATATATATCATATCCATCTTTTTCACTAGGCTGTTTTCCTTTGCATTTTGTGCCATTTTATGACATTTTTAAAAATGCCCATAACTTAAGCATTTTATTTCATTTAATTTTAAAGTATAATATTGTTAGGAGATATATTTAAATATAAGTAGTTCAATATAATGTCAATGAATTTAAATTTTGTTATTGTTAAGTAAAAACAATGTTGGTTTTTTTGTATCATTGTCCTTATAAAGCAGGTTATTTTTAAGTTTACACTTTTAGAGTCTGTTTTTTAAATGTAGCAGTTTGTATGTAGCCTACTTTAAAGAACAAACTATTATTAATTATTAATTATTTATTAATAAATCGGAAAAAAATAATTAAAAACAATTCTTTAATTTTAATCACTATTTTATCGATTAAAATAATTTTAATCGATAAAAACATTTACCGATTAATCGAGAAATTAATCGGTAANTATATTGTTGCTTCTGTTTGACTTGCTTGATGATTTTGAAAATTTACTAAATTGGTAGGCTAGTAATAAGTATTGTCTAGGGCTGCTGAACTAAACGATTAATTTCTTAACTAATCCTTTTAAAAAGTTTAACGATTAAATTATTTTTAACGATTTATTGACCCATCACTTACAAATAATTGGAAGTCAAAAGGTAAAACAAAAATAATAATAAAAAAATAGCGGCTGATAAATAATAAATTTCCTGAAGCTTACACGAACATTTTGGTTTTAAATTAATGACTGACGGGAATGTTCAAAATGTTGATAAAGTTTGCCTATACCATTGTTCTAACACTTGGCCTACTTATCAAACCAAATGAAAAGCGTATTAAGCTAATGGCAGAAATGGGGTTTGACTCAGAGACAGAAATGACGACAGCTCTTCTGATGAATTACTGCGTTACAAAGTGGAGATGAACGTTTTTTAATCCATTAATCCTGTACAATGGTAGAAAGTTAATGAACACCGACATCCAATAGTGTCATTCCTTACCAAGACCGTTTTGAACATATCAGTTACCTCAGTTCCATGTGAATGGTTGTTCAGCTCGGCTGGTTATGTTGTCAATTAGACCAGCTTATCACTTGAACCAATTAATGTCAACACACTTGTCTTTTTGCGTAGTTGGTGAGAAGTTGATATACAAAAAGGAGACATTCCAGTGTTATTTATATTTTCAACAAGAACGTTAAATAAGTGTTACTTATGACATCATAAATTAATTTTTTTGACTTTAATCGAAATTAACACTTAATTAATCGTTAATATTTCAAAAGTTAACAATTACATTTAAATTAATCGTTAACAGCCCTAGTATTTACCCAATGCTCTCTTATTAGTAAATTTTTGCGGCGCCCCCTGAAATTCTCCTTGCCCCCTCACGCAGTCATAGCTAAATCCGCCACTGCACGCCGGTCAATAAATAAATACGTCTTAGTAATGGTGAACGTTTTTAAAAATAACTTATGGATATTAAAAAATAAATATACAATTACCACTTTAATTATACCATTTCAGAGGCCCAAATGTAAACAAAATTTATTGTTCGGGAAAAAACAGCAATCAAAGTTGTTCATTTTTCAAAATAACGTGATGTGAATCTTAAATCCACAGCGTAAATAATGTAATGGAAGTTTTTCTGAATAAGTTTATGAACTATTAAAATAATTCGTAGCTAAAATAATATAGACAAACTAAACGAAACAAATATTCAGAATCGTTTATTTAAAGATATTTTTTACAACATGAAAAAAAAGCGAAATGAGATTACATGATAAAAGCATACAATTTGTATGTTGGCATTTCCCTACAGAATATTTATTTTTTATGTGATATAGATCTAGACCTCTACTGCACTTTAAACTTTACATAAAATTAAACTGAAAAAGCAATTTTTGTAATGTGAGAACCGAGATAAAAATTTATTATTTTTTTTATACAAAAAAAAAAAGAAAAAGTCCCTTAAAATGTTTCAAAAAATGTGTTATTTTTTTAAAAGTTGATTTCTTAAAATAAGCATTTTATTTCTTTAACGTTGTAATTTTATAACTTAGCTATGACAATAAACACACACGCACGCACACACGCACACACGCAGACACGCGCGCGCCTGCACACACACACACACACACACATACACACACACACAGAGCAATAATGGCTACAAGGTTTTCATTTGCATTTGTATTTACTTTTAAATTCAAAAATTTTACAATGTCTATTATAATAGTATAGTTGCATCACAGAACCGGGAAATAAAAATTTTACAGTGGATTCAAAATTTAAAAAGGAAAAATATAAATAGACATCGATTGCTTCAAAATATATTGAAACCAAATTTCTGTTTGTCACGAGACAATTTTCTCCTTGTCACGTTGATCGCTCATTGTTAATTTTCTTTTTCTTTTTCCTTCTTCTTTTTTTTCCAAACTGAAAGAGAATTCTGGTTAGTTTTGAGAAGAAATGTAATTGTTTCTGGAAAGACCTGCCTATCTCATCTGAGGCCACCTTGTTTGATACTTTTACCCGTAGGAATACGAGTAGCTTCTGCTCTGACTCACGGCCATGCTAACACGCACCCCAACGATTATGGCCACTATGACCACGGTCAGGATACCAATGACCACACTGGCTATCACCATGTTCCTGGCTGACCTGGCGTGGGCAGCTGCGGCTTGAATGTTTCCAGCGGCCAGCGCAGTCCGAGCCTGTAGAAAATTTGGATTGAAGACAGTGGAGTACAATTAGATGTCAGGTGTTTGATTGTGTTCAACAACAAATTTTCAGTAAGGCAGAATTTTTTTTTAAACATTGATGTGAAAGAAAAGAGCTATATGTATGTAAAAATTAAATATACTTAGATGGCATTTCAATTATTTTTAAAAAGTCAAAGTTATCTCTGTCATGTATATATAAATTGAAGCAGAACCTGCTTGATAAAAAAAAAATTGTTTACGTCTACACAGATTACTTGGCTGACAAGATAATGACGTGCAATTTATACATTAACCCTTGAATAAATAACTAATACGTGAATTCAGATGTTAGTCGCTTTAATTTATTATTAAACCCTAGATATGCATTCATTTTTATGTAATTGCATAATTGGAAAGTAGAAAGTTGTTTTTTTAACAAGTTTTTAAAATTATTTATGTATCGATAACTCACAAATATTGTTCTTAATTTTCAAAATACTTTCATAATGCAACCTTTACAGACATCAATTATTTGTTCAGAACTGTTCAGAATATTTTGATACTTTAACTTATAGAAACATTACCATTTTGAAGGCTTTTTAAAGAAAACTTTAAATGAGGATTTAAAACAAGTTTCGTTATTAGCTTGACAGTTGAAGAATAATCATCTCAAAATAATGAGTGGAACAAATTTAAAATTAAATATGATCCCCATCCAGTCCACTATTTCAGCTTTGCTCCACGATAGAGTTACAGCCAATGGGATCAGCTGTTTCAATGGTTATATTTTCACAGTTTGTTATAGGAGCTTGAAGATTGGCTGAATACTTACCTCACTAGCTCTCATTATGGCTACGATGCCTGTTGGCCAGAAGCAACAAAGAGTAACAAAAATGGCCGCACACATGTGGTCAGCTGGTGCTGGATAAGACACAACCGGATAATTTCCTGGCTGTTGGGTCACCTGTTGGGTCAAATCAGAATTGCGTACAATGTGTTATGGCCTGGGGTCTAGGGATCAGTGGCGTCACTTATCAAGACAAAGACACACTTATCATTGTAACAGACACACTTATCAATGTCAAAGACACACTTATCATTGAAAAAGACACACTTATCATTGTAAAAGACACAAGTATCATTGTCACAGACACACTTATCATTGTAACAGACACACTTATCCTATTTACAGTTAGACTTGAAGCTCACCACAATATTGTTATTAGTTTGCATCTGTTGTTGACCAAACTGTCCTGGTGAAGCACCTGGTACATATGGGGGCCCATAGCCTTGCTGGGGCGGGGGCCCATAGCCTTGCTGGGGCGGGGGCCCATAGCCTTGCTGGGGCGGGGGCCCATAGCCTTGCTGGGGCGGGGGCCCATAGCCTTGCTGGGGTGGGGGCCCATATCCTGGTTGGGGCTGGCCATAGTATCCAGGTTGTGGGGTGTAGTCTGGTGGTGGTACGTTTTGTTGTCGTTCCTCGGGGTCTGTCATATGTAAACATGTGTTGATCAAATAAACATTTAAGCATTTATTCCAGTTAAAATTTGAACGCATTTTTTCATCAATAAAATGTAAATTATCTTTGAACATTCAAGTTTTTTAGTTGTTTATTTTATTTATTTTTTTTAAATTTTGGGTGCCTTAAGATCAGGGTCAGATTTAAACTTGATGGGGCCCTAAGCTATTTTGATATATGGGGCCCTTTTCAAGTCCAGAAGCTCTATTTATTGCCAAAAAATGAAAAAAAGAAGACGGGGGGGGGGGCTTCTTCTTTTTCTTCGTTCTTTAAATCTATTGAAAGAGTATCTAGACTGCAAGTCCTATATTTGTGATGAACTGCACTGTGGCCGTCAGTTGGTCCAGTCCAACATATAGTTTGCGTCGAGGGTAGCTTCCTGGGGCCATATGAATGTCCGGATACGGCGTTACAGGAGGGACTTGCTCCGCATTTTCCGCAGCTGTCCTGCAGGGTCACAGTTTGCTTTCTCCAATTCGAAGTTTGCAGAACATGTGGTATCTTTGTCTATTGTAACTCGTCTTCAGCCTGAAAATGTTTTGGGATTGGCGGGGGAGTTTAAAGTATGCGTTGGTTTTTGAATGATTTTCTTTGGGCTCCGACCATCTTTCTGATTCACTGCTTTTGAGAAACGCCTTGATTTTTTCGGGGTGTAGGGGTGGGTCTGACTGGTTTTGTTTGCCTCCAGTTTTTGCCAGGGAGTCCGCTGTGTCATTTCCTTCAAGCTTCACAAGGCTTGGGATCTATTGGAGAATAAGTTCTTTTGTTATTTTGCACAGTTTCAATAGTTCTGTACTGAGAGACTGATTGATCAAGTTGTTTGGGTTTGGAGAGACTGGAGCACTTTTTTAGTATCAGTCAGGATGACAATCTGGCTGTTTTTGGAGTGGGGGTGGTTTTTTAGAATTTTTTGAGCAAGCTCTAGTGCTTTTCTTTCTGCTCTAGTGCTATCTGAGAGGCTTTTTTATGGCAGTTGCTTTTTCAATGTGTTCTCCGTTATGCCCCACTATAAGAATGCCGGCTCCTCCAGCCAACGTTGTAGACTGTTATCCAGGAATGTTCAGGATATTGTTCTCTGATGAGGTTATTTACTGTTACTTTCAGTGTGTCAGTTGTGTAGTCCCATTTTTTTTCGTATGTTGCTTAAGTTGTCTCTGATTATCAGAGGTGGACTTGGGTTTCATGGAGGGAAGTTGCTGTGGGTTTGTGTCGCTTTAATCACGATGTTATCAATTGTATGTTTACTTTTAAGAAGTTTGGCTTATTGTATAAAATTTGATCTATGGAGTCTTTTAGTAGAGTGGGATTTTTTCAGCTTGGACTTTAGAGGGTGATGTCGTGATGCTTCTAATTTGGTGAACTGTGTTAAGGCTTTGGTTTTTCGTCTAGCTTCCATAGAGCTCTGATTGGAGTAGTTTTCGTTGCTCCTGTTTTGAATTTGTCGATTTTTTTTAAGGTTCGATTTGGCAGCTGTGCCTCACACTGTGGCTCCATATTCTAGGGTAGGTCTCATATAGCTGGTGTATGTTTTCTTCAAGATGGAACGGCTTGCGCCCCAGTCTGAAACAGGTAGTTTTTTTTCATCAGCGCCAGTCTTTGGATTTCCTTATTTGTGTGCATTTACTATTTGGTTTCTCCACGTTAGCCTTGGGTCAAAAGTAACTCTAGATATGTCGGATAGTCATTTGTTTCCTAGAATGTTTTGTCTAGGGTTAGTTTGACGATATGTTGTTTGGTTGAAAGAGAGAAGATTGTGTACGTAGTCTTTTTGGTATTTATGGACATACCCGATTTCTTAGATCTTAGGTTGAGGTTGTTTCTAAGCTATGTTGTAATATTGGGCCCTTTTGCAGTCCAGGTGCTCTATTTAAGTGCCAAATGTGAAAAAAAAGAGGCAGGGGGGGACTATAGTTTCTTTAGCAAATAGTACTGCTTATAATAAAATATCAAGTTAGACTTCTGCCAGATGTTAACCCTGTTGACCGACTTTTTTTAACGATATTTTTTTTCAAATACTGTTAACTTGAGTAGTATAATTAAACAACCCGCACAAACCAAGTTTTTGACTATAAATCCTTAACGTATGAAACAAATCATAAAGTATTGATTGTGTTTTAAAAAATACGCACCGCACCACAAACATTTACAGACTGAACGTGACTAAACTCCCCTTGCTGTAAAACAGGGAGGGTGGGAGGCGTATGGTCATCGATGGCTGGACTGAACTCCAGTGACACGTGGGGTGAACTATATCAGACGGCGATATAGAGATACATTGAGATAAACTAGAAGTGCATTAATTTAAATACTGTACATTCGATCGATCTGAATTTTTAAAAAATAAATATTGTTAACAAGTCTATGTGCAAACTTTCAATTTGATAGCATCACGGGAAGTGGGTAATTTTTGTTTCCCCCCCCCCCCCCCAAATGTAAAACTCCAAATCAAGAGGTTTAAATATACTCCGGTATATACGGTATTTATTACTTTTATACTTCTCTTTCGAGAAAGGAAGTTTTGTTAATTAGAACTAAAGTTTCCGGGAAAGTATTTAATCCACTTAAGTGACCCGAAAAGTCAAGTTGTTTGGAAATTTTTAATGGCGTCATTTTTTTCCTAGGAAAATGTTTGTCTAATTATAGTGTGAATGAAAACGAAGCAGAACTATGTAATGTTGGAGAAGTTGAAGCATTAAAACCATATGAGCTTAGCTGTGTCACTAAAAAGTCATAACAATACTATTATTGATTAAATTTCATACGCGAAGTAAGCATGGGCGTCACTAGGAATTTTTCCCGGGGGGGGGGCAACAAAATCAGGTTTTTTAATTTCCGAAAATGAAGTCATGGGCATATTGGAAGGGGGCAACCTTTAACGGGGGGGGGGGGTTAAGAATTGTGACGTCACGTCAAAACACACTATTATAAGCCAAAGTTCCACTTAAATAGTAAACGTGTAGAAACTGCAGGATTGCCAAAGATGGATGGAAAATTATTTAAAGGCTTTAAAAAAATAACGAAAAGTAGTTAAATTGCAATATTCCAAAATGTCGTTATTAGAAGATTTGTGGGCGTCTGCAGCATCTGACTTATCATTGCCATTGAGGACATCAGTACAAGTCAACAGCCAGACACAGCTGAGACAACTGTTTCTAATATGATTGTCGCTGACACTTATTCATTTCCTAAATTGGATATTTGAGGGTATGTCTGGACACACGACCTTTCAAATGAATTGAAATGGCATCTGATTCGTGATTGTTGGCCCCTAATAAAATGTATGAGTTAAGAGCTGACAGTGAGTAAAACAGAGTTTTTAGTTTTTAGATATGCATGGTTATCAAACTATTCACCGTTGCTTTTATACTAGCAAATGTTAAAAGGTGCCTTTTGTAATTGTTGATTGTTGTTTCCACAAAAAGTAAATCGAGGAATTCAGTTGGTATTTGTCTTCATGAAACCATGCACAAAATTTAAAGATTTTAACGGAGATCCCCGTAGCCACATACAAAGCACGTGACACAAAGGCTATCATGAAGACGCAACTGCAAGCAATTTTGTTGCATTTTAGAAAGCCAAAGCAGTTTCTATAGATGAGCAGTTGGACTCATTATTTAGAGGACAATTTCAAGAAAATCGCAACAAACTGGGTCCCATCATTTCTACAATCCTATTTTGCGGCATGCATGATTTAGTACTTCTTGGAAAAGAATTCAATTCTGGTAATTTTTATGAGTTTCGTGCAATCTGGAGATGAAGTTCTTGGTAATCATTTGTCAATTGTTTCTTGTAGTGCCAAGTATATCTCGGCAACAATGCAAATCACTTTAATTTATTGAAATGTGTGGTTCTCTCTAGCGTGAAGACATTGTTCGTGAAGGAAATAATTCATTTGCATTTTCTATACTTGCCGACGAGACAAATGACATTTCGGGCATTGAGTAGATGTCACTTGGTGTTAGATTTGTCAAAGAACAAAATGAAAAATGATGGTCACCAAAGAATACCTGGGATATATTCCAATTGTCTATAGAACAGCTGAAGGTTTAGCCAACACCATCATTAAAATTCATTAGAATTTGGATTATATATGACAAAGCTTGTTGGTTAAGGATACTGCGGTTGTTCTAAAATGGCAGGTAAAGGAGGAGTCCAAGCAATAATTATTTTTTTTTAAATACCCAAAAAGCAGCATTTGTACATTACAGTTCACATAAACTTAATCTTGTCGTGAACGATTTAAATAATTTGAATGCTATACAAAACACAATAATAGGAAAAATTAAATCAATTAAAGTGTTTTCTGCGAAAGTAATCAGCGAAAAAAAAATCAAAATATGTTTTGCTATGTGAAACTACATGGACACAAATATAAAAGCTGGCGTATTTTTGCTAAAAATGTGACAGAAATTTTATTTACAACAATCAGTAATGTAATCAGTTATAATTGCAGATATAATTCTTTTTTTATGTTTGATATGTGTACAATGTCTTCAATGTAATTAACTTACAGGGAATTTAGTTCAGTTTTATTGTAACAAATTTATTACATTTTTCTCAAATGTCCCCAGCCCCCACCCCTGTATACGCCCATGTATGCAGGTATTTACAGGTAGGATATAAGCAGTGGTGCAATGGAGGCTTAGCGGGGGAGGGCTTTGTCCTCCCACCTTTTTTGATAGGGAGGTCGTGCATGCCCTCCAAGCAGGGTTGGCGCAACCTCCCTGCTTGGAGGGCATGCAATTTCAATTAACTTCAGTCCATTTTAGGCTTTTCAGCGTTACAATCGCGTATGCTCACAGCTGGAAATGCAAGAGCCCTACCACTTCTTTTTTTAGGACTATGCCACTGGATATAAGGCTTGATATGACCAAACACTATTCCAGTAAAAGTTTGGCGTAGTTAATGATTCATGGGCAGAGTCGTCACTGGAGCATTGGGGGGGGGGGGATGCTGACCGCACTGGGTGACAATGGTGTAAAAGTATTTATGTTCCAGTTATTTGGCACGGGCAGAAGCGGAAGAAATCTATGTGGTCAGTTGTGAGGCGGTGCCGCTGTGACCTTCCGCAATGATAGACACCAACGCCTCTGTTAATGTTGTTTTGTTTTTTAAATATGTTATTATTATTGTTTTCTGAACATACTTAATTAGGCGTATATCATTTAAGGTTATTGGTTTTAACTGTTGACTCCCATTTAAATAGAACAATTAAAGTTGGCTTTATTTTTATTTTTCAAAGTACATTGCATTGTTAAAATTTTGCTTTAATATTTACATCTCTAAGTGATCTAAAAAATTAACATTTATTATTATTATTATGAAGCGACAATTAACCCGGATGTAGATACTTGGCCCTTTACCCCCAAGTGTACTTAAAAAGTTGAACTCTTGTTATGACTTGTCACTTGTCACCGTCGGTAGAGTTTAATTTCTAAAATCCTCCGCCTTACCCATATTTTATCAAAGTTTCTTTCTCTTTCTTTCTCTCGCTCTCTTTCTCATGTATATGATCCCCTCCTCTCTTTTTCTCTTTCTTTTCCATTTTCTCTCTCCTCTGCGGTTTCTTCTTTCTTTATCTTTTTTTTCCCTTTCTCACTCTTTCTCCACCCTCTCAGTCTCTCTCTATATATAGCCTATATCATTATCTTTCTCTCCCTCTCTCTCTCTCTCTCTTTTCTCTCTCTCTCTCTCTCTTTCTCTCTCTATCTCTCTCTCTCTAACACACACACTCTCTCTCACACACACACACCTCACGATCTTTTCAGAGCTGTAATATTATTTGTAAAATCTGCATTTGCGTATTATCTTTGGAATGATAGATGAATAAAAAGATGGCGCTCGGCCAACACAATGGGAGAGTCGTTCAACAATAAATGAGTTTATCTTAAACATCATTTTAATTTTTTATTTTCTTATTTAAAAAAAGAATTTCTGTCAAAGACGCGCCCTCAAGAAGGATGTAAATCAAAATGTTTTAAAACTCATTACACAATGAAAAGCTGTGCCGAAGTGTGAAAAAGCTCACTTAAAATATCCAAGCTATCGAAATAGATCAACAACAATAAACTAGGTCTCATACATAATATTTGATTTTATAAATATTAAACAAATGTCTGCACATCGTTATTTCATGCGTATCGAACGCATTTTAAGAAAATTGTAATTATTTTTTAGTCTGCACCAAATTTTTATCGTTCTTGTCTTTTTTTTTTCTTTTTTTTTCTTTTATTTTAATAAAGGTGTCCAGATTTTTTTTCTGCGTATGATCGGGAAATAAATGTTATTTTTATGCGTGTTTTATTTATTAAATTCATTAACGAATCCCCCGCATCACCCCCCTCGCACCCCCCTCCCACTCACCCACTTCATTCCTGAAAAAAAAGCTAAATCTTTCATATTAACGCCACCCCCCCCTCACCACACGCACATTTTGTTGGCATCTAAATTAAGTCGGTTAGATTATCCCAGCCTTCAGTGGAACTTGACAAGGCCTCAACTAGGAAGTGATGGTAGAGGGAATGTCTATGCCAACCCGGATGTATATGGTACGATCATGTGCACAGAAATTCAGGGGGGGTGGGGAGTGGATACATAAGGTGTTTGGATGTTAACGACGGGGAAGCATGACTGAGTGCAGGTTTGGTTTTTAAAAAAATAAATAGATGTAGCCAATCAATTTTGGGGAAATCCTCCATTCGGAAAAAAGAGGGGAGGGGGGTTGATTTATTAAGACGTGTTTCCAAAGAAATAAAGTGAGTCTGACGGGGGAAGGAACATCGCCGTGACACTGTTATATAGGGCGTGCGTCATACTCGGTGTCATACAAAGATTTTTTTTAACGTGATAGGGAGTGGCGAAACTATGGACCCAGCCCCGATGCTTACCCCCCCTCTAAGCTCTGATGGGCATGAGCCTAGTTACGCCACTGTTCAGGCTTTCATATTAAACTTATCGGGTCAAAAACTCTGAGCTGACTGGTGTATTTTAAAGCAACTTTTTTTTAAATTTTACT
This sequence comes from Radix auricularia, assembly GCA_002072015.1. Classification (NCBI taxonomy): domain Eukaryota; kingdom Metazoa; phylum Mollusca; class Gastropoda; family Lymnaeidae; genus Radix; species Radix auricularia. Next base: position 767,012 of record MUZC01000065.1, read on the forward strand.
TTTTAAAAAAAATAATGTCCACGTTTGCCTATATCACGAAATAATGTCTTCCCCGGAGAGTTTATTTTAAAATAAAGTATCCGTGTTAAAATATAAACAACCATTAAATTATATTAAAATCATGCATTACGGTTTTATGTAGGCTTATGTCTTTAAATATGGTTATGTGCTTTCACCGACTAAACGGCCCCTGACAAAACAGCCCCGTTCAAAACGGTCCGTGTCAAAATGGCCTCGGGCAAAACGGCCCCGGTCTAAACGGCCCCTGACAAATCGGTCCTGGACTAATATATGTTAATGGAATAATATTTAATAATACTATTTTTACTCACCGATTCAGTGTCCGTTTTAGTTCACAAAAAAAAAAAAAAAAAAAAAAAAAAAAAAAAAAAAA
>MUZC01000065.1:773985-793556 GCA_002072015.1 Radix auricularia
TCGGAAAAGGATATGGACATAGATCTAATCACTGATACCTTCAATACCACAATAATTGAGACAGCAAAAGATACACTTGGCAAAAAACATGCCATAAAAAAACCATGGGTCTCCACTTATATCTTAGAATTATGTGATGAAAGAAGAAAACTTAAGAACGTAAAGAATACTGCAGAAGGAGCAATCAAATACAGAACAATCAATAAAAAGATCAGGAAAGAAATGAATAAAGCAAAAACAAACTGGATAGAACAACAATGCTCAGACATCGATGATAATCTACAGAGAAACAACTCAAAAAATGCTTACAAGATTGTCAAAGATCTGACATCCACCAAGCAAGGTCGCATCTCAACAATTCAAGATAAAACTGAGAAATGTATTACAGAAGAACAAGAAATAATAAAAAGATGAACCGAATACTGTTCTGAGCTATACAATGAAGACTCAAAGGGCGACGAATCAGTGCTCAATTGCCCAACGTCATCTAACATGGACATGCATTACATTCTCCGTGATGAGGTGGAGCTTGCTGTGCGAAAGCTGAAAAAAGGGAAATCGGCTGGAGCAGACAACATCCCAGGTGAACTGATTCAGGCAGGAGGTGACCCAGTAATAAACATTCTAACTAGCATGTGCAACAAGATCTGGCAGACAGGAGAATGGCCAACACCCTGGACTCAATCGCTGGTTATAACGCTCCCAAAGAAGGGTAATCTACAATTGTGTCAGAACTACCGTACAATTAGCCTGATTAGTCACCCCAGCAAAGTCATGCTCACGGTAATACTTAACAGACTAAAATCACAAGCAGAGCAGATCATTGCAGAAGAACAAGCTGGCTTCAGAGCAGGAAGAAGCACAACAGAGCAGATCTTCAACTTGCGAGTGCTCTGTGAAAAACATCTGCAACACCAGAGGGACCTCTTTCATGTCTTCATAAACTTCAAAAAGGCGTTTGACAGAGTGTGGCATGCAGCACTGTGGGCAACCATGCACAAGTACAATATTAACGCCAACCTCATTACTGTGATCAAGAACCTATACAGCAGAGCATCCAGCGCAGTACTCTACAACAGCAAGCTGGGAGATTGGTTCAAGACCACTGTTGGTGTCTGTCGGGTATCGTTGTCTAGGGTTAGGTCCGGGCTCACACACCAACAACTATTGTACAATAATTCAACTCAAGTCCTTTTCTCAACAGCAATCTTTATTATATTCATAGACACTTGTCAACTATGTACAACTTCTGGTCTTCTCACTATCACATATCTCCGTGTCTCTTAGTTATAATCTAGCCCGCCGTACAGTCCTACGGCCCAACACGGCAACTCTAACAGCCGGGGTATTCTCGTGTTCCTGACACCCGGTGACTTGTCACCACGCCACTGGTCTCCGCAACATATCTCTCTTCTCTCTCGTATCAAGACACACACGAGTCATATACCGTGGGCCTGGACAGACCTTGCATGGACTGAACAACGCTCCCACGTGAAACTCGTTCACAGCTCAAAACATGAGCTTGTGACCAGGCAAAATACAACTAAAAAACGCAGTGATTCTCATACCTTGACATATCCCCCCTCTTTCGTTTAGATTCTACTTGCCAGAAGAATCTAACAATCAAAACAAGTCAGGGTATGGAATCACTAAACCTTCATAACACATCATGAGAATAAATGGCCTTAATACATGAAATAACATCATATCCATACATCATATTCATAATCCCTTAATCTATTACATCATGGAAACATACTACTGCCGCTTTAGCGAACGGAAGCAGTCCTCTAATCGAATTACATAGTTACATAGTCTCAAAAAAAAAATTCATTTTATCAGCAATAACAAAACAAATTTACACATGCGAAGTCTTACATTGTTAGACACAAGCAATAGTCAATTTTTATAACAACATACACATACAATATACTTATCTATATATACACCCGATCTCAGGTGAAAAAATTTATATCTATCCAAGATCTCAAGAAAAACAAATAATTATATATATACAAAATATCAGGAAAAAAAAAACCAAAAACAACATATTTTTACACAATACAAAATTACCAATCTGGCAAAGCAAAAAATGCTAGTACTTGTCCACCTCATGGGACCTTTTAAAGAGCAATCCCTGCTCTAATAATAATTTCGTTTACCGGGACCTGTGCTATTGAGATCTCCCATCTCACTATAGCCACAGTCCTATTGGGATATAAATACAGCCCGCCATTCCTGCCACCAGGAACTTGGTTAATTGTATTACCAAAAACTGCCCATCACTCCTGTTGCACAGGACGTAGTAAATTATATCTCAGTACAGCTTATCTCCCCTGCCATCCAGGTCTGGCTAAATACTAGTTCATGCTCCTCATTATTGGCATAACCCACATTTTCATTGTGTAAATCATCAAAATCATAACATATCTACAATATGGATATTCCAGATTACTATATTAACAGATTACACAGGTTGCTTTAACTGACTCTACTGGTTCCTCATATAAATTCTTACGATATTTATTCCATGATTGCCTCCAGCATGAGGTAATCTTACAGGGATAACCACTCATCCAAACTGTAATATTTCAGCATGATTGTATTTAACCCATTACAATCACTTATATCGCAATCATGTGCATCTATCAATAAATACAGCCTATGGAGATAACAATTTATCTATCCAACACCACCGGTTATCCTTATAATAATAACCATCATATATACTCATAATGATCCGCAACAAAATTTTAAAAACTCTTCATACACAATATTTTAACACCTCATAATCTCATGGAACTATCAACATTATTAATATATCATGAGCTCTCAAGGACCCACACGACCGTTCTATCTCTTTCGCTCTTCGTAACCCGACTGAAACGTAACCCTGTCCTTTTTTCAGTCAAGGTCTTTTGACTCAGTCTCGCTGTCCAAGTCCACTGAACCCGTGTTTGACCTGCCCTGACTTTGGAGGTCATAACCATGTCCTGTGTCTACCTTTATCTCCTGGTCGCCGTAACTCGACCGAATTTTGCCTATTCACTGATCACAACTCACTGCCTACTTTACTCACTGCCGAGATAAAAAGTCTGCAATAATGTTATCTTCCCCTTTAATGTAGTCAATGTCAAAATTGTACTCTTGTAAAATCAGCGCCCATCTCGCAACCCGTGAATTTTCAAATTTAGTCGTATTTAGGTATTTTAACGCTTGGTGGTCACACTGGAGCGTGAATTTTGCACCCATTAAATAGTATAATTTCTGAATTCCCCATACTATGGCCAAGCATTCCCTCTCAATTGTTGAATATCTCGTCTCCCTATCCATTAATTTACGACTGATATATTTAACTGGATGGAGTATGTTGTCTCTCTTTTGCAACAAACACGTCCCTAATCCCGTCATCGACGCATCCGTGCGAACTATGAACTTATCCTCAATGTTGGGGAGAATCAAAATAGGGTTATTTGTTAAATGGTTTTGGATTGTCTCCAATGCTTGTTGGCATTTGTCAGTCCAACATATATTATTCGGTCTACCTTTCTTTGTTAGGTCTGTCAATGGTGCTGTTAAAGTTGAAAAATTTGGTATAAATTTATTATAGTAAGAGATAAGGCCAACTAGTCCTCTTACTTGTCTCTTATTTTTGGAACGTTCTATTTTCAACACTTTATTTATATTGATCAGGTCCGGTTTTAAGAGACCTGCCCCAATTCTATGTCCCAGAAATTCGATAGATTCCTTCCCTATCTCCATCTTAGATGGTTTGATTGTAAACCCAGTCTTTTTGAGGATTTCTAAAACCTCTCTAATAATTATTATATGTTTTCCCAATCGTCTGTGAATATACAGATATCGTCAAAATAAGTAGCTACCTGTTTTATTCCTTGGAATAACTTACTGACTATTCTATTAAACGTCGTTGGAGCGGTCGCCAACCCAAAAGGCATGAAATTGAAATGGTACAACCCCTCAGGGCCTTGGAAAGCTGTGTATTCTTTGCTTTCCTCTTCAATGGGGTATTTGCCAGTACCCCTTTGTCAAGTCTAATTTCGTAAAATATTTGGCTTTATTCATGTGCTCCAGGAGTTTATCTTGATTTGGTATCACCTCTGCTACTGTTTTTGTTATTGTGTTCAACTTCCGATAATCTACGCAAGTCCGAATCGACCCATCTTTCTTTTTAATTAGTACTAAAGGGGAGCAATACGGTGACCGTGATTCTTCTATTATTCCCAGTCCCAACATCATCTCTATTTCCTCTTTTAGGTTTTGTACCATATGGACAGGTATTGGATACGGCCTTACGGTAATAGGTTTATGATCTAATAACTCTATTTTATGCATACCCGCCGATGCTTTCCCATGAATATCTGAAATAATTTCTTTATATTCTTGCATCAACTCGTCAATTTGTTTTTTCTGCATTTCGGTAAGTTCGTTTCTAATATTGATGCCTAACTTATCTTTAATATTAATCACCGGAATGTTCTCCCCGTCCTCACTATTTATAGGTTTTGTTTCCTCTTCGGTTATCACTGTGGCGCTCGCACCATTCATGTTATGTTTACTTTTGTTTGCTAACGGTATTTCCGACTCTGTGTTATCACGGTTAGTTTCTACAAACTTTGAAATTCTATTAAGGTGATAAACTTTACGATGACGTCCCTTCTGAATTTCTACATTAAATTTTGATAATTTTTTCGTGACCGTGAATGGACCTTCTGAATACAGAGCGAGTTTATTTCCTTTTTTCGGTTTCAACACCAGAACTTTGTCACCAACTTGGATATCTTTAACTATCGTCTTTTGGTCATAATATTTTTTATATGCATTCGTCCTTTCTTTTGCGATTGTTTGTGTTTTCATTATGCCTGACTTTATTCTGTTTTTAAGGTCCATTATATAGTCATACATGGTTTTGTCCTTCTCTGTCTTATTTTCATTCGTGAGTATGTTTCTTAAAATCGACATGGGTCCTCTACCCTTTCTACCGAACAAGAGTTCATATGGGGACATTGTTGTTGTCTCGTTTGGCACTTCTCGATACGCAAAAAGAATTGCCGGTAAAAATCTATCCCAATTGTTGGGTTCCTCACATGCCACCTTTCTTAACATGCTTTTCAGTGTGCCATTTAGTCTTTCCACCATCCCGTTCGATTGCGGGTGGTAAATGGAAGAGTGACTGGATTTTATATTTAACAGTTCACACACTTGTTTGTACATATCGGAGGAGAATTGGGGCCCATTATCTGATAGGATTTCTTCAGGGAATCCCATTCTAGAAAATATTGTTAGCAGAGCCTCATAAACGTCTTGTGTTGTTATATTTTTTTAAAGGAATAGCCTCAGGCCAACGCGTAGCCATATCTACCAATGTAAGAATATATCTATTCTTATTGTCACTTAGTTGTAATGGCCCTCTAATGTTAACTGCCACTTTCTGAAAGGGTGTTCCAATCACTTCCATTTGACCTAATTCTATGGGTTTTATGCTCCCTGGCGTACGTGCTTTTTGACATATAGGACATGACTTAATGAATTCTTTGATATCTCTGCTCATCTGTTTCCAGAAATATTGTGAAAAAACTCTACATTTAGTTCTTCTGACCGACATGTGTCCAGCCAATGCTGTTGTATGCGCTGTTTCTAAGACTAATCGTTGGTATGGTTTTGGGATCACTACTTTTCTTTCTACTCGGTTATCTATAGTATACGTAAACTTTCTGTAAAGTATGTTATTATTTACTTCAAACGATACTATCCCTTGCTTAGTGATTTCAACCGTCTGACTATTAGCTTTTTTCCATAGTTTGGATAGCCCCTTATCTTTGGCCTGCTCCTCAGCTAAATTAACATTTTCTAATATTTTATGTATTGTTGTAATCGGAGTCTTCATTTTGGTTATCCCCCCTTTGTCCCGTTTCCTTTGGGCCCTGGTAACAACATTACCGTATTGGCATACTATGTCATCTTCTGCTCACGGGGTTATCAAAAAGCGCTGCCAAAAATTTCCCACTGAGATACGGTGTTTTTATGTCTACTATGGCAGTTTTGAGTGGCAACACAGCTTTACTTCAACCATTGCACGAGATTCTGTCCCTCTGCTGGGAACAGGGCTACATCCCCCAAGACCTAAAGGATGCAAATATAGTGACACTATATAAAAACAAAGGTGATAGGAGTGATTGCAATAATTACCGCGGCATTTCACTCCTTAGTATTGTAGGAAAGACCTTTGCCCGCGTTATACTAACACGTCTACAAAGCCTAGCATCCCGCGTCTATCCAGAATCTCAGTGTGGTTTCCGGTCCGGTCGGTCTACCATAGACATGGTGTTCTCCATACGACAGCTCCAGGAAAAATGCAGAGAGCAGCAGATGCCACTATACATTGCATTTGTGGACCTTACAAAAGCCTTCGACTTAGTCAGTCGCAACAGGCTATTCCAAATACTGGCAAAAATTTGCTGTCCCCCTCACCTACTTGCCATCATCAGACAGTTCCATGAAAATATGCTTGGCACAGTGCAGTTCGATGGAGCTAAGTCAGAGGCCTTCCCTGTCAGCAGTGGAGTTAAACAAGGTTGTGTACTCGCACCAACACTCTTCGCAATATTCTTCTCTGTACTTCTTCGATACGCATTCAAGGATAGGAGTGAGGGAATCTGGTTACATACCAGAGCTGATGGAGGACTTTTCAACACTGCCCGCCTCCGAGCCAAGACCAAAACGACGGATGTCCTAATTCGAGAGCTACTATTTGCGGATGATGCGGCACTAACAGCACATACAGAATCTGGATTGCAACAACTCGTGTCAAGCTTCTCCAATGCCTGCAAAGAATTTGGTCTGCAAATCAGCTTGAAAAAGACAAACATCATGGCCCAAGACACTCGACCTCCTCCTACCATAAATATCGATAATGAAAACTTGGAGGTTGTGGACAGCTTCACCTACTTGGGATCCAAGGTCTCCAATACACTGTCCATTGAAGAAGAAATAAACAGCAGAATTGGCAAGGCAGCCGCAACAATGGCTAAACTAAATAAGCGGGTCTGGCAAAACACCAAGCTAACGGAGAAAACCAAACTGTGCGTCTATCGAGCCTGTGTCATCAGTACACTACTATATGGGAGCGAGACATGGACCACTTATACATCACAAGAGCGTAAGCTTAACAGCTTCCATTTGAGATGCTTGCGCCGCATCCTTGGTATTAAATGGCAAGAAAAAGTGCCTAATAGTGAGGTACTAACGCGTGCCAATACCCAAAGCATGTTCTCAATTCTTAGTGAAAGACGCCTGAGGTGGCTAGGACATGTCAAAAGAATGAGNGGACCTCCTATATGGTGAACTTGCTTCAGGAAAGAGGAAAACAGGTCGCCCACGCTTGCGATTTAAAGATGTCTGTCAAAGGGACATGAAAGCAGCCAAAATACATACAAGTGACTGGGAGTGTAAGGCAGAAGACCGATCTACGTGGCGCACAGTTGTCAAAGAGGGCGTCATAGTAGCCGAGGAGCGAAGAATGGAGGAGGCTGCAGACAGAAGAGCTAGGAGAAAGGCCAAAACATTTGGAAGCACAGAACTCGTGTGTAAAAACTGTGGCAAAGACTGTCAGTCAAGGATAGGACTGCACAGCCACTCGAGAAAATGCAACCCAACCCAACGGTGATGCACCATCGTCTCGCGAGACGGAAGGATGCCGAACATGGCAGTTTTGAACGTTTTTATTGTACCATCAATCATTTTTACTGTAAACGTTTGGTCGGTATAGTTCTGTCTAGGTACTAATCTCTTCCTACATCCTACAATTGTACACCCCGTGTCCCTACGTAAAGAGGCTTCTTTCCCTAGCAACAGGCATTTTTCAACCTTTAATTTACCCGTCGATTTGTTAAAGAGGTCTTCCATACTTCCAACCCATTGTGTTTCTGGAGCCTGCCCCTCTTCTCGGCTTAGCCACCATACGTGGCTGTAATTATTTTTTTGATAATTACTTCCATATCCCCTTTTTTGCCTAAAGTCTGGATAGCGATTCTCATTTTTCTGATGACAATTGGCCATTAAGTGACCCCTCTTACCACATTTAAAGCACGGCCCCCTTACTCGGCCCTCTGTGGAACGACTCCTAGCCTGTGTTCCATTTTCTCCCCTATGCTCCGACACACCCCCTACCAGTGGCAGTGTATTATCTTTTCTGGTTAAGTGATTGCTTGCTTGGGACATTTTCAATTTTAAATTCTGTAACTCCATTTCATCTTTATCTAGTTCTGTATTGTGTACTTTGCATTCTTTTGCTAAGGCCGTTAATTTACTTTGAGCGCAGCACCATATTGCCTCTAGCTCACTCAGTGTATCTTTAGGTTTCTCTATTGCACTTTCAATAATTTCTTCTCTTTGTTCCGCTTTCCTAGACTCTATTTTTATTTCTCTACTTTCCCTATATTTTTTTCCTGCAGCTTCTATTTCTAGCAATTTTAATTTATGTTCCCTTTCCATCTGTCTTATTAACTCCTCATGTTGTCTCTTTCTTTCGTCATACTCTAACTGTTTTCTCACTTTTTCTTCTGCTTGAAATTCTTTCAATTTAGCCCTTATATATTCATTTAAATTCTCTCCCTTAAGTGAAAGTTTTTCCCCTGCTTTTCTAAAAAACTCAATTTTCTCCTTCATTAATTGCAAGGTTTCCATCTCTACTTCCTACTATTGTACAAGGACAAAAGGGTTGGAGGACAAAAAATATCTAACATCGATTTCCTATTACACAATACTCTGAAGTTTTAACAATCATAAAAAAAATAATTATTTGTACTTGCCTTGATTGCCCGAACCAGAGAACACACTCTCACATATATGAAAAACAAGCACTACACATTTGTCCATGAAATGCAACTAAATTGTTATTGTCCACCGACGACACCGTTGACACTGGGCAGCAACGAGGAGGGGATGTCTCTCTCAATGACGGGACGGTCATCGACGACACACTGGCAGCAACGAGAAGGCAGATGACTATCAAGGACAGGACAGTCTCCGACAACACTTGGCAGCAACGAGGAGGCAGATGTCTCCCTCAAGGTCAGGACAGTCCCCGACAACACACCGGCCAGCAACGAGGAGGCAGATGTCTTCCTCAAGGACAGGGCAGTCCCCGACAACACCCAGGCCAGCAACAAGGAGGGGATGTCTCTCTCGCAGACTTTATAGACCACACATCGGACCTGATGACTGTGGCCGACACTTCGATGTTCGACAAGAGTTTCCAGAGGTCCACTGACGTAGCCCCCACTGTTAGGTTCTGGGTTCTGGATACAATCTTAATAAGACAGACTCTTGTCAAAGATCATAAGTTCTTTATTGAGATATAAAATCGTCACTATCTGCATTCCACTGCAGTCCATACAGACATCGAGACATCACAGCATAGACATACAGGCTCACAGTCTTCACAGTGTTCGAGACATCACAGCATAGGCATACAGGCTCACAGCCTTCACAGTGTTCGAGACATCACAGCATAGGCATACAGGCTCACAGCCTTCACAGTGTTCGAGCAACCTCGATAACACTCTATTTCCACAAGCACAGCCCTGGCCTAACGTCCACACTCTGACGTTACTAGTCCCCCTATGTTTTCACCAATCGTCTCTCACACACTACACAGACCCACACTATTTATAGTCCTTGCGCGCACTCTCAAGTCATTGCCTGACATTCAAAAGTCCGTCAACTGAACAGAGTTCATAACATTGTCACTACAACTCACAATAACTCACAACAACTCGGAACAACTCATTGACAGTGATTCTCATACCTTGACAGTGAGTCATTAGATCTCTGTAAGTTAAACTCCTCAAAATGTGAGTCATTAGATCTCTGTAAGTTAAACTCCTCAAAATGTGAGTCTTTAGATCTCTGTAAGTTAAACTCCTCAAAATGTGAGTCTTTAGATCTCTGTAAGTTAAACTCATAAGAGTCATAAAGTATCTTGATGTTAATCTCTTTAAAAAGTTGACTTTTTTTAAACTGAAATGTTAAAAAAAAATTAATGTGATGGTTGTGCCATGCTATATCTACAAATATTCAGACTTTCAAACTAATTATAGGAGAACTTGATTTTAGAGTTGTGATGAAACATATTTATTATGTTTTTAAATGGTATTTAGTTTAAACAATCTTTCATAATGTAAAAAAAAATATATTTTTATTTAAGTGCATGTGACTAGATCTATTTATTGCATTGACCCTGAAAGAAATCGCAGTAAGTAGTATACAAATCACACACACAAAAATACACTCAATATTAGACAAAATCAAATTAAATATTTATTAAATTTATTGTGCATTTCATTGGTCTAAAAATGTATCATCCCAACCCGTTTGTTTTAGTCACAAAGTCAAATTAATTGTATATAATATGAATATACTTAACTAGCATTACTGTAATATATGAGACATCAGAACTATCTACAGATTTATACTGGAACACTCTCACATATATGACATAGTTACATAATCAACTTTTACCAATAATTGTACAAGATAGATTTTGTTCCTCCCATACACACAATGAAATAACAAGAAAATATGTCACCGTTATGTTAGCTGACCATACACGGTGTTCTGGGGGACATAATGATGACGATAAACTTGCCAATCTTCTGACCTGTATCATTAATGATTTTGTGACAACAGCCACTCTAATTTTTTTTTTTAATTTAAAATATTTTTTTTAAAGTTATATCCCCTTGATTATGTCCCCTGAGGCTAAACCAGTAGTGTACAAAAACATAGAATGAACATAAAGGTTTCCGGTTCCATTTGGTTTCACTGTACTGGCCCTAATTGTTCACCTGACTTCAAGAATGTAAAACTAAAACAATCACCAAACACAACCTCCTTAGAGAGAACACTGAACTCAGTTGGAAGAAAGGTTAAGATTTAAAGAGAAAATAGTTTCCTTAAGTTTAAAATATTTGCCAATTGAGCTAAGAGAGAGAGAAGAAAGTGAAGGAAGGGGAAAGAAAAGCCTCTTTGAGAGATAAAACAACAACTCAATGAGAGCATGGCTCAAACAATAATCTGCAAATATTTTTTTAACAGCAAAAAATTAAGTTCAGTACATAAACACTGAGCCTTCAGATGGTCAGTTGGTACAAAACAAAGTTCAGGTTTCACACAGTCATCAATGCATACAACACCAGAGAAATACTTATGAAAGTCAAGAAATTCTGTTCCCCTTTTTATCAAAATCTGTGTGCCAATAAATGAATGACACCAGTAGAGTGGTTGCCTTTGTAACTGTAGAAACATTATACAAACCACTAAACATCTTTTCAAACAAATCCACTGGCAAATTGCTTTGCTTTGATTTGCAAAAAAAAAAAAATCTGAATAGAGAATCCATCTTTTGGTGTGCACTTTGGTGCGCATTGATTTGATAACAATCTGACCAAAGCACAATTTATAGAAGAGTATACTTCCTTACGTTTACAGTAATCTACATGATGCAAAAGAATAGAAACAAGACCACCATTGACTAGACTCTTGTTTTTAAGTCTAAAATAAATTTACTGGCTATTTATCTATTTTAAGATCAATCACTGTAGAGCCGAAACAAAGGCTCTACACTTTTTAAAAAAATAAAATCATAATGTAAACAAAAACACACAAAAATTGTTGTAAACGTATGCAACAGTAAGTAGATCTGTAAATAATAAAAGGGTTGGGGAGAGGGGGGTGTACAAACTTGCATAAACTTGTTAATAAAATAATTTAGCAGTATTGAAACAGCTCATCACCCATTGAAAAAGGGATTAAGCAGTTTAGTAAATATAAGAGTTGGGAAATCATGTGGAGGTAAGTGAGAAATTTCTCTTTTAAGACTTAAGAGAATGTGTACAAAATAGACTCAATAACATTTTTTGCATAAATTTTTTTTAAAAAAAAATACCCCTCTTTTATCAACATGGATTTTAATACACAAAGTTTTAAATTAATTTCTCAATAGTAGCATCCTTATGCAGAATTTATTTTTAGAGACTCAAATATGTTAAAAACAGATAGGTTCTCACAAAGAATCTTTTACAATGGTTCAGTTTAATGAAAAATGAAATCTGACTCGCTATCTAACATGGGTGCCACTGCAAATAACCTGTCTCTTATATCTTTTTTTTTAAAAACATTTTTTCTGAGAGTCGCCTGAAGTCTTCTGAACAATTTACGACTCTTATACCACTAGGCTCTGCCAGCTTGGTACACAGGAAATCTTACATCACAGGTTTATATAAAACACGATTAAAAAAGGTGAAAAGGGTGTTAATTGTCACAATAGTGTGAAACTATTGTGCCCTTTTTTTTAAAATAAAAATTAATTACAATGAAGATAAAAGAAAAAAAATGCTGGACAGATTATTCAAAAAAAAATTTTTTTTACAAGAAGTCAAATTATCACCACAAAGCAGCTAAATTGTATAAACATCAATTTCAACATAGACAATAAATGAGTGTTATAGAACTCAAAATATTCACAACATGGTCCTCAAAATCTTAATTATTATTTCACCAAAGCCGTACAGTCCGTACATTGAAAAATTGGGCGACTTCAATTCCCCATTTTCTTAATATGCATTGGGAATGGAGCGAACAGTTGTGAGCAATTTTCAAAAGCGCACTTTTCATACGTAAATTTTCACTAAATGTATTAGACTGCACATTTTATGAACGCAATTATAAAAAATAAGAGAGCATGATGATTTGAAGGATTTTTTTTTAAATGGCAAAAATTAATTTTATATAAACTTTTTAACTATTATGGCATTTTAATTATTAAAAAATTAATCAAAGTGAATTTTTAAAAATACACAATTATTGCAATGATCACCTCCAGAAATCAACTATTAAAAAGTTATACAATGTATATCCAAAAAGCATACAATACTAAATGGGTGCAATGTGGTACTGGTTATTACTAATAAAAATCAACTCACACAATTATTGTAAGTACCTTATGTTGTTAAATATATTTGTAGATACACTAGATACAGTAGTAGCAGTCAGAAAAGTAGACAGGGGTAAATGGAAAAAAAAATATATAAAACTAAATTAAAGTGCTATGGATGTAAGTAGCATTTTTTAAAATGATCGATGAAAGAGCTGTGGATGTGAACCAACAACTTTTAAATCAAAACGTGTGTGTTGACTTAAATCTAATGATTACTGAATACACATGTTAATCAGCCTTTTTTAGACAGATGATTTAGTGAGTTATTTTTTTAATTGTGAAAGTGTGTGTGGATGTGGGGAAATGGCAGACTTTAATAAAGAAGGTTTGAATTGAACAAGTAAAGTCTCATCTTAAAACAACATTAAAATCACAATGAACTGTGCTCCCCAAATAACACCAAACTGAAACAGAGTTGTCTAAATAACACTGCTGAATATAACAAGATGACTATCACTGCTACATGTGAGAGACACTTCTCTTTTGGATATTTGACGTAAGCAACACCTCAATAAATCACAACCACCTAATTTAAAAGTGGGGCAAAGAACTAGTTTACTTACTGTAAAGTAGTATTTTTTCAAATGTAAACATCAAGTTCAATTATTTTTTCCAATGTAAACATTTAGTATATTTTGTCATGAAATTTTAATACAAAATGGTTGTTTTGATGTTTTGAGCTTAGAATCATGTAATTTTATGTTTTGTAAAGGTATAAAATTTAAACAAATTATGACCTTGTAACCTTTCTTGTATTAGTTGTTTTTCTCGTTCCTAATAATTACGGTCGTTGACGGCCCTTACGGCTAGACCAACGTTCACCCCAATTATAACTGCCGCCAAGACAAAAACAATGATGCCGATGACCACACTGATGGTCACCATGCTTTTGGCAGCCCTGGAGTGGGCAGCAGCAGCAGCAATATCTCCACGAGCCAGAGCACTACGAGTCTGGAGAAGAAACAAGAGTAAACAGTGCAGTTATAGTATGTTTAAACAAAATTTCTAAGGCATACACACAAGGCATTTTAATGAAATTTAAAGTCAAAGGCAAATATACTATTTAATAAAGAAAAGATATTTGTAAAAATGTATAGTCAGCATACCCCAGAGCAATTGGCCAGCATTTAGACCAGGCAAAGAAAATTACATATTGGATAAATTGATACTTACGTCACTCGCCCTCATTATGGCTACGATGCCTGTTGGCCAGAAGCAGCAGAGAGTAACAAAGATGGCAGCACACATGTGGTCAGCTAGTGCTGGACCAGCCACAACTGGAAAACTTCCTGGCTGTTGGGTCACCTGTAGGGTCAGATATTTTTTTGTGTCAACTAAGAATATTTTATTTTCATGGTTAGAAGCTGGTGAAATAGATTTTTTCCCACAGACTTTTTTAATAGGGACTGACACAACCTTTAAGGAATTGCTAAGGCTAAGTGTATGAACCCAACATTCTAGTGAAATTACATTTTAATTTTATTTTTAAAAATGTGTAAAATTTCCAAATGATCAAAATTCGTTTTTCTTTTTTTAATTGAGGCTGAACAAAGATACAGTCTGAATATTAACACGAAAACCTATCCTAAAAGCTAATTGTTTAGTTTTTGAATTTGAAGACACTCATTGCAGCTTAATAAATCTTTATGTTCAATAAAAGTTGGCTAAGGGGTTATATAAAGAAAAAAGTGACACTTATAGCTCACCACAACATTGTTGGAATATTGGAACTGCTGTTGAGGAAACTGTCCCGGTGGGGCACCACCCATATAGTTTGGTGGCGGCCCATATCCTTGATGGGGTGGGGCCCCATAATGTTGTTGGGGTGGGGCCCCATAACCTTGTTGGGGTGGGGCCCCATACCCTTGTTGGGGTGGGTGCCCATACCCTTGCTGGGGTTGGCCATAGTATCCAGGGTATCCAGGCTGCGGGGTGTAACCTGGTGGTGGGACGTACTGTTGCTGTGCTTCAGGAGGTAAGTCAGTGTAGGCAGGTGGCACTTCTGGAGATCATCGTTAATTGTTTGAACATTATTTTTTTTATGTCATTTAATTTAACTAGGGCTGTTATAAATTAAATTAAATTAAATCATCAACTTTTGAAAAATTACCGATTAATTAATCGATAATTTTGATTAAAGCTAAAAATAAAGATGTATGACGTCATTTAACTGAAAATTTCAAGGGGAGTAACAAAAACAGGCAATTGACTTTTTTTTTATTGCGTTATTTCCCCCGCTTAAAGGAATTTTTTTTAAAAAAATATTCGGAACTAATTTTTTTTTTAAAAAGCAACACAAAAAATGAAATCAAAGCTATGCATACCATGAAAAAAAACTGCATATTAACAATGGAAAATATTGCTAAATCTCATTTCTTGAGTGTTATTTCAAGACATGTTACGTAAAGATTCAATGAGTTGTAAAAAAATTATGTTTGAAAACTTATTACAATTACAATTATTTATTTATTTGAAATATTTTTTTTTAAAGCAACAGGATTTGTAATTGACATATTAAAGTTTTAATTTAACTTAATATTTAATTATAAAAATATAAAACATCAGTATAAATTTTAAAACATAGTAAGCAATAAAAATAAGTTAAATAACGCAGTAAAGTTTAGGCATTTGAATGAAAATTTCAAATTAATTTTTAAAATATAATAGTAATACAGCTGTATAGAAATTGTTTGATGATTAACAAAAATGCAAAGATCATCTTTTTTATCTCAAGTGGTGCAAAAGTTATGAATTTTTTCCTAGACCTCATAATCACATTTTTCAGTATATTGTTTGAGTTCACATTTTGTGCCCTACTATTAGGGTATTTTTTAAAATGCCCATAATTTAAGTATTTAATTTTTTAAAATTATATTGTTAGGATATATATATAAATATAAGAAGTTCAAAATAATGTCAATGAATTTAATTTTTGTTATTGTTAATAAATTCTTTAAAATGTTTATTTTTTTTATATCACTTTCCGTATAAAACAGCTTATTTTATATTTTAAAGTTAGCATTTTAAATATCATTTTTTTTTAATGGAGAAGTTTTAGGGCATTCTGTTTGCAAGCTACATTTAAGATAAAAACACCATTAAACTCAGCGTGAAAAAATGAGTAAATACTGAAATTTTTAGCCTGATACCTCTTTCAGTTTTTGAAATATTCACATTCAAATATCAATAATATCATGAAAATGAGAAAGTCATAGTCATGCGAACTAGCCACTGCCCTTAAAAACTTTAATAAATCATATCTCAGAATGTTTTTGACCAAATGGCCTGAAATTCTCAGCAATTACTGAACTTTGCATGTACTACAAGCCCTGAAAATTTCAGGAAGATCTGAGATGGTGTGGTGAACACCACTGGTTGAGTTGACATGGAATCATTCATGGAATGACTCCACTATAACTATAACTATAACTAATGATTAGACTGGCTATCATTGAATCATTGCATCATTATGACTAAACTATAACTAAGTATAAGTAGCCTTATGCTCATATTAGTAATTAAATAATACTCACCAGCAGATTTCTCCATGATTTTGATAAGAAATTATCTGATCTCTCACTAACTATGTAGTTCCGTTGTTGTGAAATATTTTTTTTTAGGTAGTGATTATCACCTCGTCAGGACGACCCAATATGCGGCTGCATACGCGCTCGTCCACTTCCGGTTATTGCTATTCTTGGTAACATTTTTTTTATAAAGTTAAAATTTTCATAAGCGTTTGTGGCTGTGTGGTCGTATTGATAGTAAAATAGTACGCTACATCGCAGGTTCGGGGTTCGTTTCCTTACTAATACCAATTTTTTTTTTTAAACAATAATACATGAATTGATAATGAATAAGATTTTTTTAAAAAAACAAAATGGTTAGTTTTGATGTTAATAGGTTTGGTTTAGGGATAGACTTTAGGGTTACGTTAAGTGATAGTTTTTAGGGTTTGGGTTAGGTTTAGTAATAGTTTTTAGGGTTTGGGTTAGGTTTAGTGATAGTTTTTAGGGTTTTGGGTTAGGTTTAGTGATAGATTTGAAAGATTGTTTGAATGCACATATAGAATCGGAGGTTCAATGAAAGGCGCAGTGAATACTTGTAACTCTTCAATTCTTCAATTTTATAAACATCATTTTATAAACAATGTTACCAAGAATAGCAATAACCGGAAGTGGACGAGCGCGTATGCAGCCGCATATTGGGTCGTCCTGACGAGGCGATAATCACTACCTTTTTTTTATTAGAAGGTGTGACGCAGTGAAGTTTTTTACAGATCTAGGACTAGGATCTGTGTACAAACATGGGAAACGGAAGTATCATCAATTACACATCAGGTACAGTGGGATTGAACGGAAAGTATAAAAGTACAATCATTAGCCATATTTTAATTTCATAAAATAATTAACGGTGAAACACTTTACTTTTTTTTTTAATTTAGGGAGAAAATGATAAATGCATTATGCAATATTATATATATTTTTAATAATGCAAACAAGATCATAAAATATTGTTTAAATTATTATTTTAAATTTAACTTAGGGGCCGTCCATAAATGACGTCACGCGATTTTGGCCGATTTTTTACCCCCTCCCCCCTACGTCACGCGTCGTCACAAAATCGTCGACAGCCCCCCTCAAAAAGTACGTCACAAAACTTTGCCGCCCCCNCCCCCCCCCCCCAAAAAAAAAAAATTCTATTTGAAAATAAGAACGTTTCAAATCACTTTTTTGTCATTTAAGTATTTATTTAGTGTAGGTCTACATTGTATTATTGAAACATGAGTGAAGCTATGTAAAAGACATTATATAAATTGTAAACCAGTGATTCTCAAACTTTTTCGTATCAGACGACCGGCAAGAATTTTTCCATTTCACCAGGTACCCAGTGGCGGCGTTAGGTAAGCGCGGGGCCTAGTGCCAGCAATGACCCCGCGGGGCCAGAGTACTAGTAAAGATCGCTAAGCACCAGTGTGCTATGGTATTTAAAAATATGAAATATCTTGATTATTTTAAAATTTTAATACCGCGTGTCACCTTTTTATTAAATTATTACAAGTTCATTATTTTCTCTGGTCTATAAACAACGGTTTATTCTTATCGAAAAATGACGTGCCGGTTACGACGTGATTTAAAATGCAATTTATTGGCAGACATGTTGCAAAATAATGCGTTTTGTTAATTGAAAGTGAACTGTGGATGTCGACATGCAGGATACCTTGACCCTAACTTATTACAATAGCGAATCACGTATTATAAGCCATGCGGTAATTAACATTTGACAGACATGCATGTTTTATGACTGTTTTCCACTAATAGATGTCAAGTTCCGTGGTTTCTTCTTATGTACAGTTAGTAAACCACTTACCACTCACAGACGGAAGTTCACTTTTCTTGCCTTCCTGGCGGAGAATTCGTTGATCAGATTTTTGTAGTCCAAATTTGTTTATCTGCTTGTTTTGGAAAGTACTTATCCAGTGCTCCCTTTTGACTTCTGTCGAATTCTTCTCTTAGCTTGCGTTTTTTAGCTTTTTCTGCGCCTTTGTCATATTTGCGAAATCTATCGCGATCTCTTCCACTCATGTTGATATCGTACAGAGAAATCACTTTGATGACGCTAATTAATGTTTCCGATCGCACCACTACCGAAAAAACTGCCATTCCGATGACACAGTTTTCTAAAAAAAATAACTATTTTAGTAAATCTATTGTGAATGACGTGTACACAAATAAAGGGGATTGGCTGAATGGTACATCTGACCTATTTTCCGATAACGGTGTAATGCTTTCAAAGACGTCTAGAGCTACGCTACGGAATTTGACCTTCAAAAAGGATTACAAGAGTGCCTCTTTCGTTTCTTTACAATCGTTTCCAGCATACGTTCTACCATCCACTCTTTGGTTCTACATGTATAGGCTATTAACCAGGACGAGACATGTTCAGGACCGAAACGCGGGGCCTACCTAAGCGCGGGGCCTGGGGCAGTCGCCCCAGTTGCCACCCTCAAACGCCGCTCCTGCATGTACCATTGCATTCTTTTCCCGTTTTGACATGATTTTCTTTGTACTTATTTGATAGCATAATGAGCCCCTACACAGCTTAAAGCCCTATAAGATTAAGTATGAATTTGGCTTGTTTTATATATTACATTTTTTTAAAAATGTTTAGTTGCCAAGGCATAGCAAGACAGCTAACGAACAATGCAGCGGTAATGTCAAAAACCATTGATGTGATTAACCTTCGCGATTAAGCTCGCAAATGTGACTATTGATATTACAAGGATCATTGCATTGTTTATAGACCTAGAATATATAGATACAAGACAATTCCTCAAATTGATTTCGATCTTCTAATGACAGTTTCCCTGCTAAGTATATGCACATCAAAGGCATTTGATCTAAAATTATCACATTGATATCACATCTCATGTTTTCTAAAAATTATTAGGTATGCGCTGGAAGAGGAAAATGGCCCATTCTGTATGAACCCCACATTTGTGCAGGAAAGTAGGGTGTCATCTTGTGCGTCGCAAAATACAGTAATTCTTGCAAGT
>MUZC01000065.1:794862-825762 GCA_002072015.1 Radix auricularia
TTCGCAGACTCCTGCCGCGGTGAATCAAACGAAACTGCGGTTACATCACAAAATCTTATCTTATCTTAGATATACAGACGCTCCTTCTATGCAGAAGATAATTGCGTCCACAGACCATGAGAGATGATCTGTTGGCAAGTGATGCAGCGGTCACAGGCCACGGCTATAGGGGTTCCACGCATTACCCCAGCCGCCTAACTATTGTCTAGTTAGGTACCCATTCGGAGCTGGGTGACTCGGGGACTCCTCATGCCACGAGAACAAATCCTCACCTTCGTGTGGATTCGAACCCGTGACCATCGGTATGACAGTCGAGAGCGCTACCTCTCGACCACCACGTCCCACACTTAAAAGCTTTGATCTCAACATCAAACGACGCAGGGTTACAATTTCGTATGTTCTCTTGTGGATTCTCAAACTTAAGAATTATAATTATATTTAATTTTCACGTCTTGTTAACTTACGCCAACCGGCGTCTGATAGCCTATCGACCGGCACTTTGAGAAGCACTGAATTTTTTTTAAAAAGTCATTAAATAAATTTTAAGTGACCAAATATTTAAAGTTACCCTTTCGAAGTGACGTCACATTTCTTCAACCCCTCTCCCTCCCCCACGTCACGCATTGTCACAAAAAGTGTGACCCCTCCCCCCCCCCTAGGTGCGTGACGTCATTTATGGACGGCCCCTTATCTAATACAGACGCTCCGGAATTCGGACATGTAAATGTTTAAATGAAATTGTGATCGTTAATGAGTTAATGATAATGGGTTGCCTGATGAAACCAGGAAAACAAACACGCAGCATCATTTACAAACTGTTATAAAAATGCAACGCTAGACACAGAGTAGTAATGGCGAACCTATGGCCCATGGCACGCGTGCCAGTGTTGCGAAATCTAAGTGCCAGATTTTCCCAGGCAGGAGTAAAAAAATTCCAGAATTGGGCTAAAATTTCCCACATGCATTAAAAACTTGGGGGAAAACCTAAAAAGTGGCAACTTTAATTAAATGCTTTCCCATTCATTTTAATGACTTTTGACTTCCAAATTAAAAAAAAAAAATATTTATGCATTTTTAAGGCAATTTTAATAGAGTACTTTCAATTTTTATTTAATCTATACGTTTTTATTTAACAACTTGGCTACAAAGCCAAAATATAGATTATACTTTTAAATTTTAACAATATGAAGTTTTTAAAAAGTTATTTGGATACTCCTGTAATTTAAATTTGTCTGTGATTGTTAAAATATTATTTTAAAAATGAATGCTTTGAAATTTATTAATAATAAATCAATCATACATGGTTACATAGATTGTTATATATTTACATAGTATTAATGATTTGGTCCTATATATGTAACAAACATTTTATGATGATTCGGGCTCAGACTAATTAATTATATTATTTAATGGTAATACATTTACACAATCTAACATTAAACTGTCAGTGACAATGTAGGGAAAAACCTTGCCAAAACGTCAGGAAAAAAACCTAGATCCGAAATAAAAAACCTAGACACGCTAAAAATAAATAAACATGACGTCAAAGAGCCTCCCACCACATCAAAACACAAGTATTTCTTATTTGAAAATGAACATGTTTCAAATTATTTTATTTTATTTTCATTCAAGAATGTATTTAATTTTTAAAATTTGTCAATCTCAAAAATTCCCATTTTCCCATTTCTCAAAATTTGGCTAAAAAATTCCCACGATTAGGGAAATTTCCCCGACTTCGCAACACTGCCGCGTGCCACAGTTGATGCTGTTCCACCATACTAAAAAGTTTGAAAAATAACATAATAAGTTATTTATACGTATACAAGCCCTTTTGTCATTTTTGACGACCCCTGGCGTCATTTCTTTATGATATGACATGGCCCCTAAAACTTCTTAATATTAGTACCTTAAATTTAAAACCTGGAATTTTTTTTTTAGTTACAATAAATAATTATTCATTTAAAACTTCAAATTCTCTAGTGAAATATATTAAAAATAAATAAATATCTTTAAAATTACTACTGCGAAGAATTATTCATGCGTGTTCACCAATTTTCGTGATTTGCGTGAACTCCACCTGACCAAATTAGACCAACCCGTGGCCGTGGCCTGGTGGCCCAAGTGACTACTGAGACGCATTTAATTTAACAAAGGACAAAGACGAACCACATCTAGCAGACGCGACACTTTTCGTCCTCTTTAAGTAACCCATTTGTAGTTAACAAGTCAATAAATTAAAATGTCTCAAGCTCGTCAGAATTATTCTGAAGAATGCGAAGCTGCGATAAACAGACAAATCAACTTGGAACTTTACGCCAGTTATGTTTATTCTTCAATGGTAAGTCAGTCCAATCCTAGTCCTTGTTAATTAAATAAACGGATCGTCGAACTCGCGGTACGGCGTTGTTTTTTCCCCATTTCTCTCATTTTTTAAAATTATTTTTTTTTATATTGGGGAAACTTTTAAGACTAAAAGTACTAAAACTAAATTGATAATAATATTGAGTTAGCATAGGCTAAGTCTAAGCATAGTTACTACGGGCATAGTTATCATAGTCATAGTACAATGACAATGAAGTTAAAGTTTAAAGGCCTGTATATCACTGTATAATGTATAGTATTAATATAATATAGTCAAATATAGTTAATTATTAATATAGGAAAGGCCTAACTTTAATGTCATGCCATAAAAAGTAAGAAAAAATAGTACACAACTCGGTTTCTGCGTCTGAATCACTACACCTAACCCTAAAACCTTCCATTTTGGAAAATTCAACTACTAAAATTCTGAAACTAAACTTAACCATAACACTAAATTCACAGATAAAAATTCTAAAACTAAACCTAGCCCTTCATCTTCTGCGTTCTCAAAATCTTTTTAAGGAGAATTTAGACCACAAGCCCTATATCTGTGACGAACTGAGCTGTGGCTGTCAATTGGTTCAGTCCACCATATAGTTTCTCCTCGAGGGTAGCTTCCTGGGGCCATATGGCTGTTCGAGTATGGTGATACAGACTGAGGGCAGTTTAGCAGCACATGTCCTGCATTTTCTGCTGCTCAAACCTAGCCCTAAAACCTTCTGTTTTGGAAAATTCAACTCCTAAAATTCCAAACCTAACCCTTAATTTATAAATAAAAATTCTAAACCTAACCTTAACACCTTCCATTTTGAAAAATTCACATTTCATTTTGAAAAATTTTAAACAAAAATTAACTAAACTTTCTACCATGGCGCTACTGGTCAAAAGAATGCTGTTGTAGTAGTACAGAAAATCTTTCCCAGGCAATTTCGCAGTACCCTTATCAAGTTTCCGCACAGCATATAATTCCTCATTTTGCGGTAATTTTGAAATGTTAAAGGGGAAGGAGACACTTTTTATTCATTTTCAAAATTTATATATTTTATGACTTGTCTTAATTTTTTAATTTTAACTCTTAAAGTCGCAAAGCGTCGTAATGCGTCTCTTCCCACTATCCCTAAAGTGTTGTAATGCGTCCCTAGATACAAATCTCGTTAGAAAGAAGATCTCGGAAAGTAAAAACTCTTCAATGCTTGAAAAACGATGTATTCGACTTCCGGCAATGGCGGCCGTTGCCCGCTAATGTTATCGCTCGATTCGCGATGTTTTTTTGGTAGTTTTAACGGTTTTTTTCCCTCGAAGATACGTTTTCGTTATACTTTATTACTAAAATAATACTACTAAACTACAGGTAAATATTGTTTCAAACTCAGTACGGTCTTTTGGATGCGTAAAATAACCATTCTTAGCCTAAAAAATGAAGTCAGTATGACAATAATATTATAAATGGATTTTACGCAAATTTTTTAATTTCATAACCGGACGATCGTAATACGGGAAATCCTTACCGGACTGAGGCGGAAGTTTGTTGAAAACCTTCTGGGGCTTCAAGAGTTAATGAATCAAATTAGTGAAATATTTATAAGAAATGTTCAAAAGCCATAAACTAATTTTTCATTTTGAACCATAATGTTCTGGGCCCAAGTTTCACTAATTTCATTTTTTTCCAGGCTTTTCATTTTGACAGAGATGATGTGGCTCTTCCAGGTTTCCATAAGTTCTTTAAAAAACAGTCTGACGAGGAGAGGGAACATGCAGAGAAATTGATGAAGTATCAGAACATGCGAGGTGGCAGGGTCCTCCTGCAGGATGTTAAGGTTGGCAGAAGCTTTTTCTTTAACAAGTGATTATTTTGATTATTTAGAAATTACTACTTCAAGAACAATTATTAGTGTGTGTGTTCACACAATGTGCCCTCTAAGGCTCGTTGACACCATCATATTTTTTAACTCTTAATGTACCAAAGCGCGGTAATCCGCAGTTTACTGTTTTTTTTACCAAAGAGCGGTAATGCGCGACTCAATAGAACTCTCTTTAGAAACGAAATTACAGGAAATAAAAACGATGTTTTTGACTTCCGTCAATGGCGGCTGTTTCCCTCGCTAGTGTTTTCGCTCGATTCGCGATGTTTTTTGGAAGTTTTTACGTTATTTTTTCGAAGATGTGTTTTTGCTATACTTTATTACTAAAATAATAGTACTAAACTACAGGTAAAATTAGTTTTAAACCCAAAACAGTCTTTCGGATACATAAAATAACCATTCTTATTCTAAAAGATGACATCAGTATGACCATAATAATAAAAATGGATTCTACGCAATTTTTTAAATTTCATAACCGGTTGATCGCAATTCGGGAAATTCTTACGGTACTGAGGCAGCAGTTTTCCAAAAACCTTATGGCACATTAAGAGTTAATTTTATAAAATGCAGTAAAAAATTCTACTTGATAGATTATTTTGGAATCAAATCTTTCTTTTTTATTCAGTTTAATAAAATATTCTTGAAAGATGTGTATATTTTGTTGCATTGACTATTTCTGCACAACATAATTTTGTCAGTTTCTGTCGCATCAATCACCTAGTCACCCATAGCGAAGTTTAAAACTAAGCTGTGGCCATGGCAGGTTTAGACTGACAATGTATTCTTCACATGTATATTGGTTTCTTGTGGATGTCAAAGAATAAAAATTACATTGTAGCAGTCAAATGCTCACGCTATTTTTACCATTTAAAAAATTTCACCAGAAACCAGAATCAGATGAGTGGGGAAATGGTCTAGAAGCCATGACATCTGCCCTGAAGCTAGAGAAAAGTGTGAACCAGTCTTTGCTTGACCTCCATGCTGTAGCCGAAAAAAATAAGGATGTGCAGGTAAGAGCAGCTGTCACATCTGTACTTGTATGGAGACTAACTATAAAGTTTATTTTAAGAAAACAAATGAGTAATAAATATTTTAGTGACATTGTGACTAAGGTTGTTAAGTCCACTCGTTTCTGAGGACCTGCTAACTGTATGAAAAATAACCAATAAACCGTTAGAAAAAATGACCGGTTAACCGTGATCCATATTTTTACTAAGTTTTGTGAACCAAGAGAATGCATCAAATTTTTGCCCAGCATCATGTGATTTGACATCCAAGCTCCTGTTTTATACCGACGCTAGTGTTCACCTCTGCCGCGCTACCGTCAAAACAGCGAATCCAAAAAAAGAAACATTTTATTTTTGAAAAATTGTTCTAACAAAGATGTAAACGGCAATGATTAATATTCAATTTTAAATTTTATGTATTGAATGTATTAAAATGGCATGTTATCAAATGTTGTCAAGTCAATTAGTCTTTTAGGACTGGAACCGTTTTCTAAAGACAGTTTTTTACAGTCCAGTCCAAATTTTTCCTTAATTTTTTAAGAACCAACAGTGTGTATCAAATTTTCACATCGCGCCATCTGATGGTGACATTAAAGAATATGCGACGTCACCGCCCGCTTGTATTCAGCTCTTATGCACTGTGCTCCATTTAGAATGCACATGAAATAAATTTTTAGAAAACATCAAATATTCTATATATGTGGTCCAATTCCTTTGACGTGCACGTACTTAGCAGGAAAACTGTCGATATAAGACCAAAATCAAATTTGAGGCACATCTTTCCTTTAGTAATATAAATGGTAACTCTTGCAGCCTTGGCGGTTGTTCACATTATGACATCACTGCAGTGTGTGATAGTTCTCGTACTATGCTTCGTCAACTAAGCATGCATTTTAAAAAAAAAATCACTCACTAGCCGAACTCCTAAGTCATGACGTGTATTTTTATTTTATTTAAATACCTGAACATTTAGAAAAAGGTTTGATGGCTCGATTGCTAGCGTATTGGCTTTGGTATAGTGCCGTAACACAACAAAAAATTTCCAAATACAGACCAAAAGAAGTTACCGGTCCTGATCTGAGGACCGGTTAACCATTACCTTAATTATGACGTATAGGGTATTATTTAAACTTCATATGGAGTCTTGACTTTTACCATAAAAATCTGAGTTTGATGTCATTGTGATTATGTAACACTGGGTTGAAGCTTTGATTGTGTACATGACTCATGTCAAAGACATTGTGTTAGTGTATGCAAAATAACATAAGCATATTACACTCAGTGGCCCCCTGAAGTAGCTATAAGACAGTTAGTTAAACTTTGTGAAAGTTAAGCGAGTGTGTATTTATAATTCCATTACATCAAAATAATGCAGTACTGTAGAGTTGTATTTATAATTCCATTACATCAAAATAATGCAGTACTGTAGAGTTGAACTGTTAGAATGTGTCTGCTTTTAAGTGTTTGAAATCAAAACCCTTGGGACCTTTCACACAATCATAACCTGTTAAAATTATAACTAGTTTTTTTTATTTAAAAAAACATTTTTTCTAATGTATGTTTCTTTTCCCAGCTTGGTGACTTCTTGGAAGGAGAGTTCCTAAAAGAACAAAGCGAATCTATTAAGCAGATTGCCGACTACGTGAGACAGTTGACCCGGGCTGGTCCAGGCCTCGGAGAGTTCCTATTTGACAAGGAGACCCTACAAGAATCATCATAGTGCTTTCCATATAGGACGTTCATGACCCTTACAAAATTTCCTTTGATTGTCGTTTCATGAATTAAATCTCCATAAACAAGAATTGATAGTTCAGCAGATCTGCATGTTGTAATTTTATTGTTGCGTGTGAAGAAGAAAACAAATTGAGCCAAGTTAAGCTTAGGGATTAAATGTTATATGACAATCCAGATTTATGTCAATGTTAGTGTGAGTTTTTTTTTACAATTTACATTGAACACAAAATGCTTACTCAGAAATGTAAATTATTTTATTTACTCGTGAGTTTGTTTATTGTGCGAGTTATACAAGTGTTTTTAAGGGCACAATGTTAACCATTGATATTATAAATTATACTTGAACTTAAATGGCATTAAAAATAATAATTTATTTTCTTTCTTTTGGACTCTTTAGTTGTTTTTTTTTATAACTGAATAGTTTGAAAATTTTTAAAAAGTTGTTTCCATTTCATTGACACATTTTAATAAGTAATTAAAGTTAAAGGCAAAGAAAGCAGATAAATGCATGTGTGGTTATAGTTTAATCTAAGTAACTAATACATTATGACTTGGTCTGTTGATTGAAGAAGCCTAACTTTAATAAAAGGCCAAAAACAAAAAAAATATACATGAACTCTTTTTGCACTATGTTACTCAGCGATACAGATACTGTGATCTGGAGTATTTATTTGATTGAAAAAAATATATGTATTTTCTTAAATTTTAATCAAATTTTTTATCGATTAAAATGATCAAATGAGAAATACTTAACTTCCGCAGTCCTAAATTATACATTGCACATAAGTTGTCTGCTACCTTTTCATTTACAATGAGTGAAGTCAAGTTTAAGATAATCTTACGATTATGCAATCTATTTACACAGGATAAGAAGTAGATTAGCGAAAGCTACCTCAACAAATGATTAAATAATAAATTAAAAAAATAACCCCTTTCAGACCATGAAGGCCTATGGGGGCAAGTGAAGTAGCGTTCACAAGTTTCATTGACCAACGAGCAGGGGATTATGTGGTTAGCACAATGCCTCGGGGGGGGGGGCCTTGCCAGTACCGCGGCTCAAACCCGTGACTCGAGTTCTTGCAGCGGTTCGGCAGTCCAGCGCACTACCACTTAGACCACCGCGACCCTAAATAATAAATATCCGGCATCCTTCCGTCTCGCGAGACGATGGTGCATCACCGTTGGGTTGGGTTGCATTTCCTCGAGTGACTGTGCAGTCCTATCCTTGAGTGACAGTCTTTGCCACAGTTTTTACACACGAGTTCTGTGCTTCCAAATGTTTTGGCCTTTCTCCTAGCTCTTCTGTCTGCAGCCTCCTCCATTCTTCGCTCCTCAGCTACTATGACGCCCTCTTTGACAACTGTGCGCCATGTAGATCGGTCTTCTGCCTTACACTCCCAGTCACTTGTATGTATTTTGGCTGCTTTCATGTCCCTTTGACAGACATCTTTAAATCGCAAGCGTGGGCGACCTGTTTTCCTCTTTCCTGAAGCAAGTTCACCATATAGGAGATCCTTCGGGATGCTGCCGGGGCTCATTCTTTTGACATGTCCTAGCCACCTCAGGCGTCTTTCACTAAGAATTGAGAACATGCTTTGGGTATTGGCACGCGTTAGTACCTCACTATTAGGCACTTTTTCTTGCCATTTAATACCAAGGATGTGGTGCAAGCATCTCAAATGGAAGCTGTTAAGCTTACGCTCTTGTGATGTATAAGTGGTCCATGTCTCGCTCCCATATAGTAGTGTACTGATGACACAGGCTCGATAGACGCACAGTTTGGTTTTCTCCGTTAGCTTGGTGTTTTGCCAGACCCGCTTATTTAGTTTAGCCATTGTTGCGGCTGCCTTGCCAATTCTGCTGTTTATTTCTTCTTCAATGGACAGTGTATTGGAGACCTTGGATCCCAAGTAGGTGAAGCTGTCCACAACCTCCAAGTTTTCATTATCGATATTTATGGTAGGAGGAGGTCGAGTGTCTTGGGCCATGATGTTTGTCTTTTTCAAGCTGATTTGCAGACCAAATTCTTTGCAGGCATTGGAGAAGCTTGACACGAGTTGTTGCAAACCAGATTCTGTATGTGCTGTTAGTGCCGCATCATCCGCAAATAGTAGCTCTCGAATTAGGACATCCGTCGTTTTGGTCTTGGCTCGGAGGCGGGCAGTGTTGAAAAGTCCTCCATCAGCTCTGGTATGTAACCAGATTCCCTCACTGCTATCCTTGAATGCGTATCGAAGAAGTACAGAGAAGAATATTGCGAAGAGTGTTGGTGCGAGTACACAACCTTGTTTAACTCCGCTGCTGACAGGGAAGGCCTCTGACTTAGCTCCATCGAACTGTACTGTGCCAAGCATATTTTCATGGAACTGTCTGATGATGGCAAGTAGGTGAGGGGGACATCCAATTTTTGCCAGTATTTGGAATAGCCCGTTGCGACTGACTAAGTCGAAGGCTTTTGTAAGGTCCACAAATGCAATGTATAGTGGCATCTGCTGCTCTCTGCATTTTTCCTGGAGCTGTCGTATGGAGAACACCATGTCTATGGTAGACCGACCGGACCGGAAACCACACTGAGATTCTGGATAGACGCGGGATGCTAGGCTTTGTAAACGTTTTAGTATAACGCGGGCAAAGGTCTTTCCTACAATACTAAGGAGTGAAATGCCGCGATAATTATTGCAATCACTCCTATCACCTTTGTTTTTATATAGTGTCACTATATTTGCATCCTTTAGGTCTTGGGGGATGTAGCCCTGTAAATAATAAATAAAGGAAACAATTTCACTGAAAAATTTTTTTTTTAGATTGACAAATTATGTGACCAACTCTTGTGCTATATTGAATCTGTTTATTATGGTCTTTTGAATTATATTTCATTCAAACGACCTGAATTATGTTTAATTCACTGGACATCATCTTACCATGGTGAAGTGAATTGTTTATCCATAATTGCGATTGGCATCAATCTTTCACCATCATCGCATCCTTAAACTTAAAGGATAATTGCAATCAGAGCAACTCGTCCTCATCTAGCCACTCGGGTGGTTGGACACTTCGACCCCGGACGGTTCAACCCCGCCAGTTCGACCCCAGGACGTTTCGACCTTAGGGCGTTTCGACCCAGGACGCTTTTACCCTTTCATGTAATCATGTATATTTTTTAATGCAATTTAAATACAAATGGTTGTTTTTATATATTGACAGGGATTCCCACGCAGTCGGGAAATCGGGAATTTAAAAATTAATTTTCCTGGTCTTTAAAGTCGGGAAATAGTCGGGAAATCTTTGGACCAGTCGGGACATTAGAAAAAAAAATTATAAATTAAAATTTAAAAATAAACATCTGGTGGTCGAGAGGTAGCGCTCTCGACTGTCATACCGATGGTCACGGGTTCGAATCTACACGAAAGTGAGGATTTGTTCTCGCGGCATGAGGAGTCCCCGAGTCACCCAGCTCCGAATGGGTACCTAACTAGACAATAGTTAGGCGGCTGGGGTAATGCGTGGAACCCCTATAGTCGTGGCCTGTGACCGCTGCATCACTTGCCAACAGATCATCTCTCATGGTCTGTGGACGCAATTATCTTCTGCATAGAAGGAGCGTCTGTATATCTAATATAAGAAACAAAGGAAAAGGCTTCGAATCTATTGATTAATTTTACTATTTTTTAAATTGTCTACGCATGCGTTAAAATTTGTGTTTCTTCCGCTTTACTTCGTTCTGAAACATTTTTAGCGCATTTTCGAGAAGTCGAATGCGCTATTGCACCCGTTTTGTCCGTCCGTCTGTCATCACCCTTGATCTCAGCATCCATAAGTCCTAGACCCATGAGGTATATATGTCTTTTGTATGGCCTGACCTGCCATTTGTGCATCAACACTCAGTTACTCGATCCGTTAAAAAACCCCGTTAAAGTTAAAACTACCAAAAAATATTTCGAATCGAGCGGTAACACTAGCGCAGGGAACGGCCGCCATTGTCGGAAGTCGAATACATAGTTTTTCAAGCATTGAAGAGTGGTGCGAAAGCGTGCAAAAGAATTAGTTTTTTTTTTTAGTTGACGTCATTAGAATCTGTGTAAAAGTTTAGAGAGTTTTACGTCATCATTTGTGGTGACTTGTAGTTAGATTAAAGAGAAAATAAAAATTTTTAAAATGTAAAGAAATGACTTTTAAATTTAAAAAATGTCAGATATATTCATTACACAAGAAAATTCATAAAAATATGTCTAAAATCTAAACACAATTACTGATAACTACATAATGCTGATATCTAACATAAGTACTGATACATAATACGAAAATGCGCTAACACGTCCTGAATTCCAATAGGGACCAGGCTTAACATGATTTTTTCCTCAACCTTATGATTATGGTGTAAGCTCGATTATTTTGGATATTGTTCTCTGCGATGCACAAATCAAGATTTTTGTTAATTTAAAATCTCCTGCATCCTTTGTGGTAAGTATTTATTTTAAAATGTCAAATAATTAATGTTTTATAACTACATATAGTATAGACTATGGCATGGTTATTTAAATTTTAAGACTCGTGACAAAACGAACTTTCCTATTAAATGAAATACTCTAAATACGTACAATAAAACTATTAACTCCCCTTGAACCTTCAACTTTGGCTCATGACTAATTTAACCCTGACCAATGGTTAAATAGTTTTTGCACACGGCCACATTTAATGAATGAAGCTATTGACATTGTAGTTACTAGTAGTAAAAGTAAAAATGGTTGAGTGAATGAATGGTAAATATAATATAGTGCTCTATACTCTATTAATTAAATAATTGTTTATTCAATAATCAATAAAAATGTATAGATAATTGCAACCTGACAAATAATGATTAAAGACGCTAATAGTGTCAATTACAATTTTTTAATTGGTCATTAGTACTAATAAGGTTGTCACAAGATTTACACTTTTTTCTAAATTAAAATTTTTCAGAAATCTTCAACTTTGCCTAACTGAAGTAACTGCAAAGGGAAAGTCAGCACTTGTGTCCCACACGAAAGGAAAGAAATATGCTAAGATTAAAGAGACTCAGTCAGCATAATAAATATTTTTTTATGAAAGTTCAAGTTGATGATGTTGCTGCAAAGAATGCATCTGTCCAGGAGAAACTAATTGATACAGCAGCTTGTTTAAACATACAGCATTATCTATTTTGTGACCACAAATGATACATTGAATGCAGATCCCATATGGGCACTAGTTGCATTTGTTACATTTATTCATCTAATTATCTATCCGATGTGCTGCACATTTTTCAAAAGATGTTTCCAACTTGTACATTGGTCAAAACAATAAGCCTTGGATAAACAAAGATGACTTTTATGACATTTTTTGGGCTTGCCCTATATTTTTCATCACTGTTGGAAAAATTAACTAAGGATCTGCCCTATGTATGGATGTTTGATGAAACATTGAATAAAGACCTTAAAAACATTACTTATCATTATTACATATAGCAATCTATAATACACGTTTGTTATTAAATAAGTACTATCGGTTTCCTTAAAAATGCCGCGATGTCGCGGTTTAAGTCTTGAAAAAGTCTGAAATAGTCTTGAATTTTTTTGCTGAAAAAAAGTAGGAACCCTGTATTGAGCATAAAATCATGTAATTAGATTTGGGCTGTGGAAATTAACGATTAATTTATCGATCAATCTATACAAATTTTTAACGAATTAAATTATTTTTAACGATTAATCGACCCATCACTCATTACAAATTATTGGAAGTCTAAAAGTTTTTTTTAAAAATTGTAATATAGTGGCTGATAAGTAGTAATAAATTTCCTGACGATTACTCGAACATTTTGGTTTTAAACTGTTGACTGACGGGAATGTTCAAAATGTTGATAAAGTTTGCCTACCATGGTTCTAACACTTATCAAACCAAATGAAAAGCGTATTTATTAAGTTAATGGTAGTAATGGAGTCTGACTCAGAGCCAAAATGACGACAGCTCTTCTGATGAATTACTGCGTTACAAAATGAAGATGAAATTCCCCGAATTCATTAACCCCCTACAATGGTGGAAACTTAATGAACACCGATATCCGATAATGTCATTTCTTGCCAAGAACGCTTTGTGAATGCCAGTTACCTCAGTTCTATGTGAATGATTGCTAATCTCGGCTGATTTTTTTTGTCAATTAGACCCGCTCATCAATTGAATCAAATGTCAACCCACTTGTCTTTTTCCGTAGTTGGTTCAAAGATGACATACAGAGGAGACATTCCAGTGTTATTTAGATTGTCAAAAAGAACGTTTATAAGTGTTACTTATGACATCATAAATTTATTTTTTTGGCTTTAATTAATCGAAATTAATAATTAATCGTTAAATTTTCAAAAGTTAAACATTAAATTTAAATTAATCGTTAACAACCCTACATTTTTTATTATGTAAAGGTGTTTTTATTTACGTTTAACAAATTATGACCTTAAAACGCTTGTTGCATTAATTGTGCTCGTCAGTCGTAATAATTGACTTTGACAAACTTTATGACTACTTCCAGGAACAAACTAACTGAAGCTGTCGAGAAGACAAAACCAATGATCCCACTGATCATCACCAAGATTAAGGCAGCCCTGGAGTGGGCAGTAGCTGCAGCAATATCTCCACGAGCCAGTGCACTCCGAGCCTAAGGAAACAACAAGAATAAACAGTGCACTCCGAGTCTAGGGAAATAACAACAAGAATAAACAGAGCACTTCGAGCCTAGGGAAATAACAAGAATAAACATTGCACTCCGAGCCGTATCATGGAGAAATCTGCTGGTGAGTATTTATTATAAACTATAGTATGGGTATAGGCCATAAGGTTAGAAATACAAATGATAATGATTGTAGTATAATTGTAATGGTTTTGTTGTTGTTGAGCCTTCACGTCCCTGAGGGGCATCCACCGATCACCGTCGGCGCCTGCATATCCTCCAAGGGTAAAGGCCACCTACGAAAGACCTCCAGAAATCCCTATAATGAGTCAGCTTCTGCAGGATCTTCCATTCATGGCAAATTCTCTTGATGTCTGCCTCCAACTCTCGGCGCCAAGTGTTTCTTGGACGACTTCTTTTTCGTTTACCTTGTGAGTTCAATTTCAGGGCTTGCTTGTTGTATTGAAAGCAGGTTTTCTTAGTGTATGACCAATCCACTTCCACCGCTTCTGAAGAATCTCTTCCTCAATGGGGTTCTGCTTTGTCCGCTGCCCCAGTTGCTGGTTGCTGATTTAGTCCGGCCAGTGAATTCTGAGAATCTATCTTAGACAATTATTGAGGAAAGACTGGATTCTGGTCAGGTTTATGGCCGTTGTTCTCCACTTCTCTGATCCAGCTAGCATCACAGATTTCCCCATAGCGTTAACAATCCTTACTTTTAAGAACATATTGCTATGTTTCTGGAGACCCAAAGATTCTTGAGTTGTTGGAAGGTTGCTCTTGCTTTCCCAATCCTTATTTTGACATCAGCGTCTATACCACATTGTTTATCTACCACGCTACCATGTAAACCAAACTGTCCACCTCCTCGAGTGCTTCTTATTTTATCTTATCTTATCTTATATGTTACAGAAGCTCCTTCTGTACAGAAGATTACTGCGTCCTATGTTCAAGCTTCTTCTTCAAGCATGATGGGTAATGTACTGGAGGCATTAGTTGAGGACTTTACTCATCCCTTTGTGTATATTGAGACACAGCAAGCGAGCTGAAGTGGCTGCAACTATGTTTGTTTTCTCCTCCATCTGTTGCAGGGTATATGCAAGAAGGGCAAGATCATTAGCAAAGTCAAGATCATCAAGTTGATCCCACAAGGTCCAATGAATGCCATTTCTTTTCTGCTGTGTAGATGTTTTCACCACCCAGTCAATGGATAACAGGAACAGAAATGGTGAAAGCAAGCAACTTTGTCTCACTCGAGTCTTCACCTGGAAAGCATCTGTCACCTGCTGACCATGGACAACTCGGCAATTTATCCCTTCATACTTGTTCCTGATTATATCATTAATCTTTTGTGGCACTTCATAATGCTTTAGCTATCTCCACGGGGTTTGCCTGTCCACACTGTAGAAGGCTTTTTCATAGTCAACAAAGTTGACATAGATATGCGAGTTACACTCTAGTGACTGCTCTAGAATGTTGCGCAGTGTTGCTATCTGGTCGGTGCAAGATCTGTGTATGCGTAAGCCAACTGGTTGGTCTCGCTGCCGAGGGTCTACAGCATTTTTCATCTTGTTTAGTAGAACGCGGTTGAAAACCTTTCCTGGAATTTGACAGCAGGTTGATCTCTCTGTAATTGCTACAGGAGCATAAATCATCTTCTGGGCAGCTTCTTCTGATTCTTTAGTAAGTGAATCAACAAAATTCTCTTTGTCCCTCTTGATGCTTTTGTTGACTTTCTTGTTTGCATCTGCCTATTCCTTCTGGGACTTGTTTTCCTGCGCTCGTGTACGGCTATCAGTCCTAGTCAAGAAAATTTACCAAATTTTCTCATGGCCACTGTCAACTTTTTG
Source organism: Radix auricularia (assembly GCA_002072015.1). Taxonomy (NCBI): domain Eukaryota; kingdom Metazoa; phylum Mollusca; class Gastropoda; family Lymnaeidae; genus Radix; species Radix auricularia. Next base: position 810,353 of record MUZC01000065.1, read on the forward strand.
TTTGTTGCTTCCCACTTCATGAATCATGCAGTCTTCATTATTCTTTGGCTTGAGTTGTTACAATTCTCTTGGCGATATGACTGTTGTTTAAACAGATTCTCTCTCCACAACTGTGGCGTCCTGTTTCTAGACGACAGCAATTTCGTGGAGGTTGTATTGATTACCCGTACTGATGCTATCGGTAATATTAACGAATAATAAAGGCAGGGATAGAAATTTGAAAAAAAAAATACAAATTTAAACATTTATTTATACTCAGATTAATGGTCTTGTCATTTCTGGACGACCAGTGACGTCATTTCTTTCTTTATGGCCCCTTAAACCAGATTCTACTTGATATAATATGGACTGGTTAAATTGGCCGACATCAAATTATTTTAAAAAATTTTAAGCTAGTAATGCTCCAGTGAGATATATATTAAAAATAAATACACATTTAAAAAGACGTTTGCGGAGAATTATTCATGCGTGTCCACCGATTTTCGTGATTTGCGTGAACTCCACCTGACCAAATGAGACCAACCCGTGGCCGTGGCCTGGTGGCCCAAGTGACTACTGAGACGCATTTAATTTAACAAAGGACACAGACGAACCACATCTAGCAGACCAGGGGGCGGGAAACTGATCGTCTGAGAGAACCATCACATTAACACCACATATTTTTAAAAAGTAATTTATTGAGAGCCATACCTACATTATATTTTCAACTAAAAAATTAATTCAAATCTTCTTCTTCTTCTTCGTTCTCAATATTGAATATTGAGTTTTGCGTGCCACGAGTTTTGCGCCAATTGGCCCGGGGTCTCCGACTTCAGCCTGCTGTATTTTCTGGATTTGCTTCCATAGCCTTTGGTCAGCCAAGACCATCTGCAGGGCAGCAGTTGTTATTTTGGCAAGTGATGCAGCGTTCACATGCCACGGCTAAGGGTTCCACGCATTATAATAATAATAATAATAAAATGATAATTTATATAGCGCTGCATCCCAGCAATGAGCCGGGCTCACAGCACTTTACATGGAGATAACAATACATATATTAATTAAAGAAACGTTCATATCATTCTCACTACATAAATGACAATAGGTTACACATCAGCTACGTTAATCATTTAAAGAAATGATGTTTCATTAATTTTCAAAATAAATTTTAAAAAGATGTGTCTTAAGTGCAGTCTTGAATGACTTAGCAGTTGAAATACTGCGGATGTGTAATGGAAGAGAATTCCATTGTTTGGCTGCACAAAAAGAGAATGACCTTTCGCCAAATGTTTTAGTTTTTGTCTTAGGAACACAGAGAATGCGTGTATCTGCAGAAGAGCGTAGCTGACGACTTGGTGAATAGACCGACAAAAGTTCAGTAAGATATGAAGGGCATGAGTCAGAAAAGAAGTTGTGACACAGAACGGCCAGTTTGTAATCAATTCGGGCTTGTATGGGTAGCCAATGAAGTGAGTAAAGTAGCGGAGTAACATGGTCATGTTTTTTTGCCTTTAGAACTAATCTGGCAGCTGAATTTTGAACTCTCTGTAGTTTTTCAATGCATTGTTTTGGCGCACCTGACAGAAGAGAATTGCAGTAATCAATACGAGCTAGAACAAGAGCACAGACTAGAGTTTTTGTTGCACTATCTGTTAAGTAATGACGGATTGAACTGATCTGACGAATGGCAGTATAGGCAGAGCGACAGATGTGATTGATGAAGTTGTTGGTAGACATGTTGTCAGAAATAATGTAGCCAAGATTCCTAGTCGATGTTGTGAACAGTATATCAGAACTAGCCACCTGAATAGAATTAGGAAGAGTCAAAGTACTGCGGGATTTATTGTTACAGAATAGCAGTGCTTCTGTCTTATTATCATTCAATTTGAGCTTGCTTAAAGTCATCCAAGACTTTACCTCACCAATGCACTCCTGCATCAATTGGACAGTGAAGTCAATATCAGAGGGATCAGTGTGAGTGTAAAGTTGAGTATCATCTGCAAATGATTGGCTTTTAACTGAATGCTTTTCGAGCAGTAGAAGTAGTGGCCTTGTATACAGCACGAAAAGTACCGGACCCAAAACGGAGCCTTGCGGCACACCATAAACCAAGTCAGCTCTGTAAGAGATACAGCCATCTACTGTCACCACCTGTGATCTGTTAGAGATGTATGAGTGAAACCAAGACAGAACTGAACCAGAAATCCCAAAATAATTTTGCAGGGTTTTTAGCAATGTTTGATGGTCGACGGTGTCAAAAGCAGCACTAAGATCTAAGAGGACCAATATAGAGATTTTCCCACTGTCTAGTGCTAGTAGGAGGTCATTTGTTACCTTTAACAGGGTGGTCTCTGTGCTGTTAGAAGGTCTGTAGGCCAACTGATTGGGACTTAGAAGAGTGTTGTTGTTAAGATAAGAAAACATTTGTTTTAAGACAATTTTTTCAATGACCTTAAACACAAATAAAATATTGGATACTGGTCTATAGTTGTTTAAATTATTTTGATCTAACCCGCCGCTTTTCACCCATTTGGAGCTGGGTGGAACTCGAGGACGCCCTAGGCCCCGGGAGCAAGTCCTTGGCTTCCCATGGATTCGAACTCATGACCATCGGAACGATAGTCGAGCGCGCTTGCCACTCGACCACCGCGGCCCCCAATTCAAATAAATGTGTGCATTTTGCGCAAGGGCCGTCCATAAATGACGCACATTATTTGGCCGATTTTCAGCCCCATTTCCCCCCTCCCCCAGTCACACTTCGTCAAAAAAAACTTTGACTCCCCCCCCCCTTTTTTTTTAAAAATCCAAAATTACGTCACAAAAACTTTGACTTCCCTCCAAAATGTCGTATTTTTTCTATCAAAGTTAGCGTGCTTTAATTACTTTTTGTCATTAAAGTATGTATTTAGCGTAATGCTGCACTTTAATATCGTAACACGCGTGAAGCCATTTAAAGTGTCATTAAATAAAGTGGAAGCAATCAAATATTTAGTAGTCACTGAGTTTAGCCTTCGTATACATGTCATTATGAAAACCTTGGACAAAATGTAAACAACAATGGCGTAACGTTCAGTCAGGTTATACGGGCCCAGTGGCTTGAGTGTTATTGTCTGCTAGGAGGCGGTATTAACTATTGAAGTGTCGAAAGGTCATGGGGTCCAAACATCCTGTGGTCGAACGACAGGGTCGAAACGTCCAGGGTCGAACTGTCCGTAATTCGTTTTCGAGACCCCTGTAAGTAGACCCTGCACTGTTCGTCTTCTTTGAGTCACCCATTTATATTTAACAAGTCAAAACATAAAAATGTCTCAAGCTGGTCAGAATTATTCAGAAGAATGCGAGGCTACGTAAAATACACAAATCAACTTGGAATTTAACGCCAGTTATGTTTATTCTTCAATGGTAAGTACCAGCCGCCTAGCAGGGCGGGACTAACACTCCGTCTTTACGTGCAAATGCTCGGAGTAAAAAAAAATCCAGTTGCGTAAAATTCATTTATGGAAATATGGAGGAGCAAACCCAATAAATTATTTTTTTTTTAAAAAGCAAGTCCCCAAAATTAAGCACATAAATCCATTTTGAATAGTATGGCCTATAAAATTATCCGATTCATAACTATTATTTTATAAAGCAAAAATTAGATTATAACCAGGGCCGCAATACGTTTCACGACCAGAGGTTCTTTCTACGTCGCAAATTGTGTCAATAGAATATTTTATCACGTTATATCATTTAAAATTTGATAAAACGGAAAGGGTCGGGGCGCCAATTTCTCTCTCCGCTGTCACATCGTGTTCTATATACCCCACTGGTCTCAACTGACCCTCGAATAACCTCTGACCACTCTCTCGTCATTGACTTCCCTAAAATATCCCCCCCCCCCCCGTGAACTAGTGTTCACTCAGTCACACACACACGCTAGACAGTGATTCTCCTCCCTGACAACATATTTACCTCACCACCCGAAATTGTTAGGACTTGGGGCCGGCGCACAGTTCAAAAAGGTTTAAGTTAAATGTTTAAGGGATGTCCCTACTGATAAGAGCGGACGTAGGTTTACATCAATTATATACATTTTAGGAAGGGAGAGAATTAAATCGTTGATGTATTCTGCAGCTAAAGATTCTGTTTTCTGCCTCTACTTCAATGTCTATATCCTTGTTAGCAAAAGATGGTTATAGAGATTGGCAGCATACAGTATAAAATATTTTAAAAATCATGAAACTTCAAACATATTTTAAAGCCTAAACCCCTGTCTTGAATTGTTTTTTCTTTAAAAACTTTGCAAACAATAGATGATACTTTTGAAGGATTTATGCATGCAGATACGCTCGTCAATAGACGCCATTTTTTCAACGGGTATTTTTGATCGTCAAACTAATGCGATAGCTGGTTTGCATTTAGGGATAGTAAATAAAATTAACATGAACACGATCAGAGGCGTCACTAGTGTTGGTGTCACCCAGTGCGGTAGCTCATGGTTTCACCCCCCCTCTCACGACTTACCCCATAGACTTTACCCATTTTTGCCAATGCCAAATGACGGTAACATGGACAACCTTACACTTTGGCGTCACCCCATTTGACTCCATACAAGGATATTGAGTTCGTCGGAGAAAAAAAAAGTTAATTTGATGAAAATCAAGTCGAGCCCACAATGGATGCACGGGAAAGATACAAGTTTTAATGTTTTTACCACCTTGTTGATACTTCAAACAAGTCTTAGATCAAAGATTTTCTCAGCTGCAACATCCCAAAAGTATTTTTTTAAATTTATTTATTTTTAAATATCATAAATATGAACTAAAAGATGTTAGCGAATCAGTGGATTTATATTTTTCTAACGAAATATCAGTGGCGTATTCTCTACTGAAAAAATATTTAGAATGATTTAAAAGTTTTGAAATTCATAACAAAAGTGAATTTTTCATTTCAAACAATTTTTAAAGACAAAGGAAGTCGATTAATTTTTGTGTTATTTTAGTTTAATCAAAGGATTCATCTAATACATTACAGCTTGGTTTTGTTGATAAAAGCTTAATATTAATAAGAGGCCAACCGACACCCCCCACCCCCCAAAAAGGTAATAGATCATTTAAAAAATATTTTGGTGAGATATAAAGGGGCAGTGTATTTACAAATTTATCAGTGCAATGTCTTTCTCATAATATCGTTTGGAAAATACCCGCAGTCTAAATGTTATGGATTAGACCTTGACCATAGTCAAATTTGCTAAAGTGAGGTGGAAAAAATTACTTTAGATCATGCTGGCAGTGGTACGACTGTTAATGTCATACTTATCTGCCCCTGATACATAGGGGAGCTCATCTAACAGTCTGAGAATCACTGTTTTTGGCCTTAGTAATGTTCATCTGAATAAAATTATTGATTTTAAGAAAAAAAATATTTTTGTCAGTTGATTTTGTTAACTAATAGACGTTCAAAACATACGGAAAAGTTTTGATGATAAATTATGATTTTAAAAAGATATCAAAATCTCCTTTAAAAAATTTAATGATGGAAAAGTTTTGATATATTTTGTATACAGCTTCAGCTGTAAATGGAGGAATCAATACGATTGACATATAATAATGGAATCACTGTCCTCATAAAACTTAATTATTAACCGTGTCCTGCACCTATGACAATTAGAAAAATGTTCTTTTCTCTCCGACTATTGCAACGTCCTATAAGTCGCTTGAAAATCTTCTCTTCAGAGCGTGGGCTGTGGACTTAGAGCCTGGGCCAGGTGAACTGCTCACCTCGAGCATACGTTGGAATAGAACCTGGGAAATTTAAATTTAATGTCAAGGCTTGTGTACTAATGAGGAGCCTGTTAAACCAGTTCTTTAAATGATCATAAACTATGACCAACATTCATTCATCGATGTTTCACTGCCAGTAATTTTGGTTTTTAACCACAACACTCTCAGTGTGTTATCCGCATCCATCCTCGTCAGAAATCACCGCCCAGAGAACAATCTACTCACAGATTTATCCACTGTTGGCACTTTGGAATTATCCACTGAGAACATTCTACTCACAGATTTATCCACTGTTTGCACTTTGGATTTCTTGCTCCTGCGGTACGGTCCACAGTCTGAAGATCCAGACGACAGGGTCAGCAACTCTTCATCGAAATCCGTCCCCAGGTCCTCGTCCTGCATGGCCAATTCACTGACCAGATGCTCCTCGTGGCCGCCCTCTTCCGTGTGTTCGTTTTTGATGCACATGAAAATCACACGAGGACCTTTCTCTGGCTTTGGAGGATGAGAAACGATAGATCGTCATTTACTTTAATTTGATTGGTTGACAGCACGTAGACTGTCATATACTTTAATTTGATTGGTTGACAGCACGTAGACTGTAAAATACTTTAATTTGATTGGTTGACAGCACGTAGACTGGCATATATTTGGGTTTGCTTGGACAGGACAACCACCATTTGTTCAACCATAACATATAATATATTGGTGGCGCACAACGAATTAATGACGGTACTTGTGATTTCATTGTACATTTTTACTATAAGTTTGGAAATTAAAGTCATTACTATTCTGTTTGCCAGTCCCTGCCATCTAAAGCAGAGCGTGGTAACATAAAAAAAACAGAATTGAGTTTTATTTAAACAGTTAGAGTAACTAAAGCAGTAAAAAAAATGCTTTTAATCTTGTGTTTTTGGTCACTGGCACTTTTATTTTTTAATTATTTTTAATTCTAAAACCAAAAATACTAATACTACTCTACTACAGTTTAAAGTTAAATGTAAGTTAATCCTTTAAGTATAATACACAAATGTTTGTTTGGAGTGTGCGTTTCCACATTAAGCAATAAATGTAAACACGATTTTCAAAAAAGTACCTCTGATATGATTTTATGCACATAATAAGGAATGATGCATGGGCCCATGTAGCGGAGATCGTTAAAGTAGTTCCTGGCATAGCCTATGACAAAGACAGAGGGAGTATAAACAAATGAGTCGAACCAAGTATCAAAACTATTTCAGTTATCTACAATTATCAGGGTCATTCATTCATCAATATGAATCGGCGGGGGGGGGGGGGGGCTCGATCCCACGCGCCTCAGCTTATGAGGTGAGAGCACTATCCTTACTACATACCAATAAATAAGCAAAACAATGCTAATCTTAAAAGATGCCATTTTCTCCTGGAAAATAATAATAATAATAAAATGATAATTTATATAACGCTGTATCCCAGCTAGGAGCTGACGACTTGGTGAGTAGACCGACAAAAGTTCAGTAAGATAGGAAGGACATGAGTCAGAAAAGAAGTTGTGACACAGAACGGCCAGTTTGTAATCAATTCGGGCTTGTATCGGTAGGCAATGAAGGGAGTAAAGAAGGCTAGAAATACAAAGAGCAAAGTAGTAATAATAGATAAGGCAATTTATTTTACCTGGACAATAAAACAACAAGGTTAATCTAACACAAACCCTCTGATAGACATGGATTTAAAAAAAAACAACAACTATTCTTATATTCCGTATGCAAGAAAAAACAAATTTTATTGTTCTTTCCGTCCGGAATTCGGACATGGAGTGTGTTGCCTGAGGAAAGCACCATTCAACATTTAAGACTCTAACAAAAAATGCAAGACTAGACAGACATAAACCATAAATAAGCGTAGGATGCAATACTTTTCTATATAGGAGCGTCTATAACAGCTAAGGTCCGATCTAAATCTGGAATTGTGTAACACTAACACCTGCCCTGCCAATGTTAGAATGAAATCACAAAGAAGAACACGAATCATTCTAAGATTCTAGCAGCAGGAGCGCACACACACAAACACCCAAGAAGAAGTTTATGTTTTGTTGAGTTGACTCATCACCTTGTATTAATATGAGGGCCGCCACCTCTGACGGTGAGACGTTGATCTCTTTGGTCATGTTCCCATCAATGAGATCCGCCTCTGCCATTCGGTTGTAGACATATGACCTGGTCAGGTGCTGCAAGTGGTCAATTGGTTAAAGTATATATATATATATATATATATATGAGTGGTCCTCAAAACATTTCACATTAAAACTCAACACGGAGTAGCATAGCACCCTTGGCACATGTCATCAGCCACACATGTCAGCCACACAACATGTTATCAACCACACATGTTATCAACCACACAACATGTTATAGTTATCAACCACACAACATGTTATAGTTATCAACCACACAACATGTTATCAGCCACACAACATGTTATCAGCCACACAACATGTTATCAACCACACAACATGTTATAGTTATCAACCACACAACATGTTATAGTTATCAGCCACACAACATGTTATCAGCCACACAACATGTTATCAGCCTCACATTAAAATGACACAAAAAGGCTCTAGTGGAACAAACTTTTCCTTGGTGATTATCAACAGCAACACCTTTAAATGACCCAGCCTTGGTGTCAAATTAATACCCTCTTAACCATCTCATTCATAAACATCCCGTCTTTGTGATCAAATTAAATACATCTACTCCCATCTCATAGCTCTCCTCCCATCTCATAGCTCTCCTCCCATCTCATACCTCTCCTCCCATCTCATACCCCTCCTCCCATCTCATACCTCTCCTCCCATCTCATACCCCTCCTCCCATCTCATACCCCTCCTCCCATCTCATACCCCTCCTCCCATCTCATACCCCTCCTCCCATCTCATACCTCTCCTCCCATCTCATACCCCTCCTCCCATCTCATATCTCTCCTCCCATCTCATACCTCTCCTACCATCTCATACCTCTCCTCCCATCTCATAGCTCTCCTCCCATCTCATACCTCTCCTCCCATCTCATACCCCTCCTTCCATATCATACCTCTCCTACCATCTCATACCTCTCCTCCCATCTCATAGCTCTCCTACCATCTCATACCTCTCCTCCCATCTCATACCTCTCCTACCATCTCATACCTCTCCTACCATCTCATACCCCTCCTTCCATCTCATAGCTCTCCTACCATCTCATACCTCTCCTCCCATCTCATAGCTCTCCTCCCATCTCATACCCCTCCTTCCATCTCATACCTCTCCTACCATCTCATACCTCTCCTACCATCTCATACCTCTCCTCCCATCTCATAGCTCTCCTCCCATCTCATACCTCTCCTCCCATCTCATACCCCTCCTCCCATCTCATACCCCTCCTCCCATCTCATACCTCTCCTCCCATCTCATACCGCTCCTCCAATCTCATACCTCTCCTCCCATCTCATACCTCTCCTCCCATCTCATACCTCTCCTCCCATCTCGTTTAACAACATCCTGATGGCCTGACGTATTGAAATTGTTCTCCACAATCTCAGTTCCAAGTTTTTCATCGGCCGCCTGTTGTCCGGTTCCCCGTCCATCATTTCAACCAGGTGATACTTACTGATGAAAAATGTCTAGGAACGAAAACCATAACAAACAAAAGAATAATTGTATTTCAGAGTTCTGATCCTTTACCAAATATCATTTATGAACAACCAATAACGCTGTAAACAGTTTAGTCTTGTGTTACATTTGATTCCAAGACAATGTTACCCTAATTAAACAAGCCAGTGACAGTAGCATACAAAACTATCAAATTATGTATAGAAGAAACGCCTGTTACAGATGACTTCCAATAATTCTGTCATAGGGGCCGTCCATAAATGACTTCATACAATTCCGCCAACTTCACCCCTCCTTCCCCATCGTTGTAAAAAAAGTTAGACCCTCCCCCCTCTAATATATATTCACACAGCTTCCCGCCCCCACACTAAAGCTCTATTATTCTATTTCAAAAACAGCATGTTTTAAAATAGCTTTTTTTTTGGTCATTTAAGTATGTTTTTAATGTAAGGCTGCACTCTAATTTGGTAACACGCGTAAGCCATGCAAAACGTCATTAAATAAATTGTACTTGTAAACAGTCAAATATTTAAGTGGAACTTTTATTTATAGTTCCGCATTTTGATGTGATGTCACAGTTCGTGAGCAAACCCCCTCCCCCCATTTCAGACTCGTCATACGTCTTCACAAATGTATGAGCCCCCTCTCGACATCCCCCCCCCCCGGTGCGTAACGTCATTGAAGGACCGCCCCTAGTCATTACGTTACCTCAACGTATGTTGCACAGCGATAGGTTTTGTGACTAGGTTTGCACGTCATGATGGACTTTTCACCGATGACACAACCTCTTGTCATAAAGTCGTAGAGCTCGATCTGTTCTTTGGCGCCTCTCTGACACTGCCTCAGGTAGTACGGCACTGTGTATGTATGTGTACATATGGTAGTACGGCACTGTGTATGTATATGTACATATGGTAGTACGGCACTGTGTATGTACGTGTACTTATGGTAGTACGGTACTGTGTATGTACGTGTACTTATGGTAGTACGGCACTGTGTATGTATGTGTACATATGGTAGTACGGCACTGTGTATGTATGTGTACGTATGGTAGTACGGCACTGTGTATGTATGTGTACTTATGGTAGTACGGCACTGTGTATGTATGTGTACGTATGTAGTACGGCACTGTGTATGTACGTGTACATATGGTAGTACGGCACTGTGTATGTATGTGTACATATGGTAATACGGCACTGGGTATGTATGTGTACATATGGTAGTACGGCACTGTGTATGTATGTGTACATATGGTAGTAGGACACTGTGTATGTATGTGTACGTATGGTAGTACGGCACTGTGTATGTATGTGTACGTATGGTAGTACGGCACTGTGTATGTACGTGTACATATGGTAGTACGGCACTGTGTATGTACGTGTACATATGGTAGTACGGCACTGTGTATGTATGTGTACGTATGGTAGTACGGCACTGTGTATATATGTGTACTTATGGTAGTACGGCACTGTGTATGTATGTGTATATATGGTAATATGGTACTGTGTATTTATGTACTTATGGTAGTACGGCACTGTGTATCTATGTGTACATGTGGTAATACGGCACTGGGTATGTATGTGTATATATGGTAATATGGTACTGTGTATTTAGTATTTATGTACTTATGGTAGTACGGCATTGTTTATGTATGTACATATGGTATTACGGCCTTGTGTATGTACGTGTACATATGGTAGTACGGCAGTGTGTGTGTATTTGTACATATGGAAATATATGGTAGTATAGCCCTATGTATGAATGTACATATGAATATACGGCACTGTGTATGTAGGTACATATTGTAATATGGTACTGTGTATGTATGTACATATGGTAATATGGCACTGTGTATGTATGTACATATGGTAATATGCTACTGTGTATGTATGTGTACATATGGTAATATGGTACTGTGTATGTATGTACATATGGTAATATGGTACTGTGTATGTATGTACATATGGTACTTTGGAACTGTGCATGTACAGGTACATATGGTAATATGAAACTGTGTATGTATATGTACATATGGTAATATGAAACTGTTTATGTACATATGGTATTAGGAAACTGTGTATGTATGTGTACATATGGTAATACGGCACTGTGTATGTATGTGTACATATGGTAATACGGCACTGTGTATGCATGTGTACATATGGTAATATGGCACTGTGTATGTATGTGTACATTTGGTAATACGGCACCGTGTATGTATTTGTACATATGGTAATACGGCACCGTGTATGTATGTGTACATATGGTAATATGGCACTATGTATGTATGTACATATTATGGTAATATGAAATTGTGCATGTACATATGGTTTTATGAAACTGTGTATGTATGTGTACATATGGTAATATGGCCCTATGTATGTATGTATGTACATATGGTAATATGAAACTGTGTATGTACATATGGTATTATGAAACTGTGTATGTACATATGTTAATATGGAACTGTGTATGTATGTGTACACATGGTAATATGGCAATAGGGATACAATTATAACACGATTTATCCATCGGCTTCAAAACTACAAGATATCAGAAACTAACAAATTTTTTAACTTTACAACTCAGCTATGAAATATTCACATTAAATAATCAAAATGTTAAAGGTTAATATCAATTTTACAAATTTTTGGAGTATTCTCAAAAACGTGTAACCTTCTCTGGATTTTGAGGATTTTAGACGTTGGGCTCCATGTCTACCCCAGCTATTGTATTCCACGCCGGTAAGTTCTATATATTGGAAGGCGACCGGTAGAAGCATTTTCTTATTCTCCGAGCTGACAATGTAATTGTGTGTAATCATATGTTTTATAATTAAACAGACTAGCAGGCCAAACGGGATTTTACAGTAACAAAGACAATTAATTTAACACCAACCAGGCCTTCTTAAAAAGTTTTTTAAAAAACCATGTTAACACCAACCAGGCCTTCTTAAAATGTTAAAAAACACCATGTTAACACCAACCAGGCCTTATAAAAATGTTTTTAAAAAACACCATGTTAACACCAACCAGGCCTTATTAAAAATGTTTAAAAACACCTTGTTAACACCAACCAGGCCTTATTAAAATGTTAAAAAACACCATGTTAACACCAACCTCTGATTTTCTCTGGATTTGACTCAAGCTGCTCTTCGCTTGTATCAATGAGGGCTTCGACCTTTCAGAAGATACGCTATGTTTTTATACCGATATTTACATATCAAAGTTTATCACCAACAAATAACTTAAGAAACCAAGTGTTTCAAGATATGAAATTGTAACAGACCAAGTGTATCAAGAGAGGAACTGGTTCAAGAGATGGACTGGCTCAAGATATGGACTGGTTAAAGAGATGGACTGGTTCAAGAGATGGACTGGTTCAAGATATGAACTGGTTAAAGAGATGGGCTGGTTCAAGAGATGGACTGGTCCAAGAGATGGGCTTGTTCAATAGATGGACTGGCTCAAGATATGGACTGGTTCAAGAGATGGGCTGGTCCAAGAGATGGACTGGTCCAAGAGATGGACTGGTCCAAGAGATGGACTGGTCCAAGAGATGGACTGGTCCAAGAGATGGACTTGTCCAAGAGATGGACTGGTCCAAGAGATGGACTGGCCCAAGAGATGGACTGGTTCAAGAGACCCAAAAGATTAAGACATGGAAATATTTACTGAGCTGCCTGGGGCTTTGCACATTTACAAAGTTGAGAAAAGTGAAGATTTAGTGACTGGAACAAGCTGTATCAGAATTAGATGAGGTGACGACAGCTGACGCATTTATTCCCCATGTTCTTTGTATTCCAGGCTCCGACAGCTGACGCATTTATTCCCCATGTTCTCTGTATTCCAGGCTCTGATACGGCGCCCACTATAAAGCAGCCTGGCAAGGTATCATCTCCACAAATGTGTATTGGCAAAAACTCAACAATCATTGGACCCATAGATACAAGTTCAAGGGCATGGAGGAGAAGAAGATAGAACAGTTGAGAAATAAACTTTACACAAATAATAAAAGCATTAACAAAAGTAGACATGCAGTTTACTTGGGTATAACTTGTTACCTACGACAATGACTTAATTGTTCTTAAGAGAGTAACTAACTTGTTATCTAAGAGAATGGCTAACTTGTTATCTAAGAGAATGGCTAACTTGCTACATAAGACAATGGCTAACTTGTTATCTAAGAGAATGGATAACTTGTTACCTAAGAGAATGGCTATCTTGCTACATAAGAGAATGACTAACTTGTTAGTTAAGATAACAACTAATTTTTTAGCTAAGGGCATGACTTACTCGCACGAGTCCATTGAGTATAATGAATATTCCCCCTGGATCATGGCCTTGGGTTATGATGACGTCATTAGGGCTAAACAGAATAGAATGGCCATTCTCCTGGAAAAGGTGGGTGGGAAGAGAGGAATAATTAACCTTTGCAGTCGGTTTCCTGCTTGTGGAGCCAACATTTGACAAATACACGAACATCATCTTCAACCCCCAAATTGCCGCTTGAGCTATAGACCCACAATAAGAAAGTCAGTTGAAAATATTAAAAGAATTTAAAAGATACATTGATAACTATCTCCACTGGGTCTATCATGCAGGCAGCAAATTTATATTTAAAATTGGCATGGATTCTCTGAGAAGTCATTAATTTATTTTTTAAAAATTGAATGAGATAATGGGAATAAAATTGTTTGATTATTTCTTGAATTCAGACTACCATGATGAGATACTAGCTGACAGATTTAAAGGTGAAACTAAATGTTACAAGAATACGAAAATGGGCGGCGCGTATTTCAATAACGATGTAAAAGTGCAATGACCTCTATATAGTTAGCAAAGTCTTCATCTCCGTCTATCCATGGCAGGTGTAGGATGACTTTCCTGTGGTTGAGTAGCGGCAGGCTGTAGGGGAAGCTCTGTGCTTCGTGCATCTTCTTCTCTATGATCTGTGGATGTTTATGTTAGCCAGGGGATTATAGCAGGGACGGGGGGGGGGGAGGGCGGCTCTGGAAGGTGGAGTTTGTGTAGCGGGTGGAAATGTGTTGTTGTTAGGCGGCAGTGTGCAGGGTGTTGTTGTTAGGTGGCAGTGTACAGGGTGTTGTTGTTAGGCGGCAGTGTACAGGGTGTTGTTGTTAGGCGGCAGTGTACAGGGTGTTGTTGTTAGGCGACAGTGTACAGAGTGTTCTCCAAAACCAGAAAATAGGACAAGCACAAGACGCGAGTACATGAGCAAGACGAATGACCCTCGCTAGGGTCGACCAATCACAGCTTATGGTTGGTAAGCGAGGGTGGTGCCGGTAGCTAACCGAAGTGCGCATGTCTCGAGACCAAAAATGCGTCGGTGGTTCCCCCAACTTTCACTCGCCTTGTCCCACTTCTTCGTGCTGCTATTTGTGCCCGTTCTTTCCCCACCTCTTTCTTTGCACTATCTTTGAGCAAGTCTGCGGCGAATACTACACCGCGGGTCGTATCAACTACATATTATTGTAGGTGAAGAGGGGCTGCAACGTCAGTTTTCATTGGGCCTCCTGGGGTTTCATTGGGTCCAGTGGCGTAGCTAGGGGGGGGCGGTGGGGGCGGCCCGCCCCGGGCGGCACGCGTTTTAAGGGCGGCACTTGTTTGCATTTGAAAAGTACTGCCATTTCCGAAAACCCCCTTTTTCTTTTGAAAAGGGAAAGCCCGGGTGAAAGAAAAATATTCGTACTATCGAGTCTTAATTAACGGATTCGTAAAACATTTGTTTGATTACATACTGGTACTTATTACTAACAAATAATCGTTCAGTAATTTTAAATCGCTCAAAAGCAGTATCGATTTGTTTGGAAAATTAAGCGGTATACGTCACAGACACCGCTTAGAAAAGAAAACAACACACTCACACATACACACTCAAAACAAGACACACCACCACTGGGTTGAATATACTATTAATATCGCCACGACAGTTATTGCGTGGATTTTCGACATGCGCAGAATGATGCGTGAACAAGTACCTACACGGCATCGTGGTTCAAATTTTGTTGTTAAATTTCA
>MUZC01000065.1:837939-871457 GCA_002072015.1 Radix auricularia
CCCCTGGGTAAAGAAATAGTGTTGGGCCCCTCGGCAAAGAAATAGTGTTGGGCCCCTGGACAAAGATATAGTGTTCAATCCCTGTGCAAGGAAATAGTGTTGGTCCCATGGGCAAAGAAATAGTATTGGGCCCCTGGGCAAAGAAAGTGCGCCCCCCCCCCGCGCAGGAATAAACAAATAAATAATAAAATATTCATAATATATATAAATAAACATATTTCCATGGGGCCCCTGTGCTCGTGGGCCCCCAGGCTAATGCCCAACAGGCCCATGCTTTAAGACGGCCCCGGCGACAGGCGCCACCACTCACCCCGAAGATGGTCAAGCAGATGTAGAAGATGTAGACGATGAGGTTGTAGCCGTGCATGTAGTACGTCTTGACGTTGCTCTTGTCAAAGTGCTGCAAGCAGACCGTGAACACGATGATGCTGAAGTCAATCATGACGAGTAGGAAGAGGATGATCCGAAACTTGAGCGGATCGAATCCACTCTCGAGGATCCAAAAAATGTCTTTCTCCTGAAATCAGGCAGCAGAGTTTATGGACGTTTGGTGGTGAAGGTGGAATTTAGTTGGCTTGCGAGGAGTGGGATTTGTAGTATCGGTTGGATTTAGCAAGGGTGGTAAAATTATTTTTTTTGGTATTTAGCTCCGAGGGAATGGCTATTGGTGGGAATTAGCATTTTATTGAATTTTGCATCTATGAAATGTTGAATTTAGCATCCATGAAATTTTGAATTTAGCATCTATGAAATGTTGAATTTAGCATCTATGAAATGTTGAATTTGTTGGATGGAGCCCTGGTGTTGGATGGAGCCCTGGTGTTGGATGGAGCCCTGGTGGGACTAGGTAGGAATTGTCGCATTTTTATAAGCATTGATGGGATTTAACATAGTTTAGGATTAAATTAGGTTTGTGGAATTTCAAAGTTATTGGAAATTAAGATAGGCGGGGATTCCTCTATTTTGGCAAGGTCCCCCACCCGCCCCCATATAATCCCCATGTAAACTTAAAGCGTGGTTGTAACACGCACTGACCAGTTAGTTGAGGTAGGTCTGGAAAGTTGAGAAGGCGATGAGCCCCTAATAACCCCCCCAAACACATATAAACTGACCAGTTTGTTAAGGGTAGGTCTGGACAGGAGAACGCCCTAACCCCCCACACACACATAAACTGACCAGTCGGTTGAGGTAGGTCTGGACAGTTGAGAAGGCGATGATGTTGTAGGGGTTCACGATCCTGATGAAGACAAAACAAAAAATTCCAGAAATCCAAGTGTCACTGAAATGAATACGTCCAGCAGCCGAGTTGACACTGTGACTCTATAACTGGGCAACGAGCGCTGGACCACTGGTCAAGCGTGGCCTCAAGGCTCGTTAAGCTAAACATTCGGCCCTATGTACATGTCAAGTAGTGACCAATGCTTCCTCCATAGATTGTTGGTCCGTGTGAAAAGTAAAAAAAACCAACTAGTTTGCAACAGTGGCGTAGATAGGGGAGGGGGGGGGGAAGAAAATTTGAAAGTCCTCTCCGGGCCCCCACTTCATGGGGGCCCATAGATAAGTTTCCGAAATTTTTTACATTAAATATTAAGCTACAGCCACGTGTGTGGGGCCC
Organism: Radix auricularia; assembly: GCA_002072015.1. Classification (NCBI taxonomy): domain Eukaryota; kingdom Metazoa; phylum Mollusca; class Gastropoda; family Lymnaeidae; genus Radix; species Radix auricularia. The sequence goes on from MUZC01000065.1 coordinate 839,555, forward strand.
CAAAAGAGGTTAAGTCCCAGGGCCCCCAAACCTAGCTACGCCCCTGGATAGCAAAGTTGCCCAGTATCCATTTTGTGCAATATTTTGCAAATTTTGCTGCGTGTAAATCTAAACTGCTGCACGGCGTCTGTTAGATATCTGCCCGGCCGCGTATCTTAAAGGGAACATTGGTAGTCACACCATGCAGGAACATGGGTAGTCACACCATGCAGGAACATTGGTAGTCACAATATGCAGGAACATGGGTAGTCACACCATGCAGGAACATGGGTAGTCACACCATGCAGGAACATGGGTAGTCACACCATGCAGGAACATTGGTAGTCACACCATGCAGGAACATTGGTAGTCACACCATGCAGGAACATTGGAAGTCACACCATGCAGGAACATTGGTAGTCACACCATGCAGGAACATTGGTAGTCACGTCACACCATGCAGGAACATTGGTAGTCACACCATGCAGGAACATTGGTAGTCACACCATGCAGGAACATTGGTAGTCACACCATGTAGGAACATTGGTAGTCACACCATGCAGGAACATTGGTAGTCACACCATGCAGGAACAGTGGTAGTCACACCATGCAGGAACATTGGTAGTCACACCATGCAGGAACTGTGATTAGGACTTGTTCCCGACTTGGGTGGGTTGTCTGAACAGAAATCAGCAGCACGTGGTCACATGCTCATATCGTAGATAAGCTTACGACACAAACATATTCTGTCGTATAAAAGGAGCGTCTAAAATCTGTAAGGTAAGGTAACAGTCTTTAGGAACGATAGGATCAATAGTTTCGTGTTGTTGTTTTTTTTAACACTATAGCTGTATCTCTTTAAATAAAACTTAGTACCGTATGTGTTGTGTTTTTCTATGTAATTTTAAGTATTTTATCTGAGTTTTAAAAGTAAAAAAAAAATTTTTTTAATTTTTTTTTTAAAGCATGTAAAAGGCTGGATAGCGAAGTTAATAGTGCGCTCCCCTCACCAGCTGAGCTACATGGGATCAAGCCAACGTTAAAGCCACAATAACAATGTTGAGTAATAACTATCGCTATAAAGTCCTCCGCTGACTTGGGTTATGAGATGGGCGCCGCCAAGGTCTACAAAGCTCCGAGAAAGTTCTAATGGAAAAATTAGAACCCCCTACAACCAGGAAGTTACGGGACACACACGAAAAGACAAACAACAACACACAAAAAGACAAACAACAACACACAAAAAGACAAACAACAACACACACAAAAAGACAAACAACACACAAAAAGACAAACAACAACACACAAAAAGACAAACAACAACACACACAAAAAGACAAACAACAACACACACAAAAAGACAAACAACAACACACACGAAAAGACAAACAACAACACACACAAAAAGACAAACAACAACACACAAAAAGACAAACAACAACACACAAAAAATGACTTCATGAATTGTATTTCCAATGTCATCTAACAGCATATGGGCGATGACGTATTTTTTCTAAGCAAGGGTTCAACTTTAAATCAATATCCTCAGGTCTTGTTTGTTTAGTTCCAGTACATCTTTCTGTCAGTACATCTTTCTGTCAGTACATCTTTCTGTCAGTACATCTTTCTGTCAGTACATCTTTCTGTCAGTACATCTTTCTGTCAGTACATCTTTCTGTCAGTACATCTTTCTGTCAGTACATCTTTCTGTATTATTTCAAGGTTTCTCAATACCAGTCAATACCGGTGATATTAAATCAATTTACTTGAACTTATAAGTTTTAATTTATTTTCTTCATTTTTAGTCCACTTATGAAAACGTGGTTTAAAAAAATCTTTTTTACCTCTATCTATTTTAATTCTTTTTAGTTTAAGACTAAGTGTAAAATTACAGAGTGTATGGAACATTTTATTTCTTTATTTCTTACTTTTATTGTGCATAAGAAAATGCATTATATACAAAATAGCCTAATTGGTTACCATATATTATGGATGGCCAGGTCTAACCGCGAGGAGGTCAGGCATTCTAGACCCAACACAAACATATGGTCAAACACCAACCCTAATAAAAACACGCTACACTAATTCATAATAAGACTGCTTTCTTATTCAATTTTCTCCACTGACTGAACTCCCCTCGCTGTTAAACAAAAGGACAAGAATGTGTTTATCGATGGCTGGCGTGAACTCATGTGGCACTTAGATGTAAACAATAGCAGACGAATATATATGCTACATAGAGATTAACTTTTAAAAAATGCATTAATTTAATTACAGTAAATTACACTAGATTCGATCGATCTGAATTTTTTTACAATGCATCGTCTTCTGTGGTAAAATTTTAAGATCTCTAGGACCATCAAAAGTCGTTTAATTTTACGTTGGAAAATTAGAAATTTTGCTGACAAACGGACCACCAAAAAAATGGGAACTAAAGCAAGTTAATAAAAACATGGTTAAAAACAACAACATAACAACTGTTTGTTTCCCTTACTGTTTGCACTTGAGAGCTTCACTGACCCTGATCATGAGATGGAGCACGGACTGTCTGGACAGCACACCGTCCTCAAACAACCGGACATAGCAGGTCTGTAGACAGAAGGTTTCATCAATAAATATATCGTGTGCTGTCCGAATGGCTGAACTGAGCAATGGCACATGTCAGCCAGGGATGATTTAAAGCAATATTCAGCCTTGACCTTACCAGTTGCATTCTTTCGGTAATTAGGATGTAGCAAAATGTTTTATAACACTGACTTATTGACCAATGTTCCTTTTATGAAGCCGTGCGGCCGTGAAGTCGCACAGATATCTGACCTACGCCGCGCAGCAGTTTAGAATTATCGCGCAGCAAATTTTGTAAAATATTTAATTAAAAAATAAATGCTTTGCAACTTTGCACACCAGTTGTATGTTGTTGTTTTTTTTATACTTAGCACATAGACGAACTAACCTTAGATTGAGAATTGGTAATGACATAAGGTCCTACAACTATGATGTAATGTCATAACACTTACACCATGCAACACTGAGGTGTTATGCTCTAAATTTATAGCGTTAGTCAAACAATTCCACACAGCAATCAAATTCTCGTTACAAATAGAAGCAATGCCGAACAATGGACGAATGGCTGTGTCTGTGTTAAACTTCCCATGTATAAAACATGCAAGGAGCACCTTATCTTTGTCAGCACCCAATTTCATTGTGTTACCACAACCCGCCTTTCAGTGTATCTGACCAAAAAGCTGTCTGGAGACAATGTGATTTTGATTGCATTGAAAATAAGGTGACGTTTATAAGAAAACAAAAAAGATGAGGATGCACTATAAGTATAGGGAAGTAATAAGTCATTGCCCTCAAAGAGTCTGGTAAGGCCAAGAAATAATTTGTTTGTACAGGTCTAGGTTTTGTTTGTAAAGCTCTAGGATTTGTTTGTAAAGCTCTATGATTTGTTTGTAAAGCTCTAGGATTTGTACAGCTCTAGGATTTGTTTGTACAGGTCTAGGGTTTGTTTGTAAAGCTCTAGGATTTGTACAGCTCTAGGATTTGTTTGTACAGCTCTAGGATTTGTACAGCTCTAGGACTTGTTTGTTCGGCTCTAGGATTTGTTTGTAAAGCTCTAGGATTTGTTTGTAAAGCTCTGGGATTTGTTTGTAAAGCACTAGGATTTGTTTGTAAAGCTCTAGGATTTGTTTGTACAGCTCTAGGATTTGTTTGTAAAGCTCTAGGATTTGTTTGTACAGGTCTAGGATTTGTTTGTACGCCTCTAGGATTTGTTTGTACAGCTCTAGGATTTGTTTGTAAAGCTCTAGGAGTTGTTTGTAAAGCTCTAGGATTTGTTTGTAAAGCTCTTGGATTTTTAAAGCTCTAGGATTTGTTTGTAAAGCTCTAGGATTTGTTTGTAAAGCTCTAGGATTTGTTTGTACAGGTCTAGGATTTGTTTGTAAAGCTCTAGGATTTGTTTGTACAGGTCTAGGATTTGTTTGTAAAGCTCTAGGATTTGTTTGTTAAGCTCTGGGATTTGTTTGTAAAGCTCTAGGATTTGTTTGTAAAGCTCTAGGATTTGTTTGAAAGCTCTTCAGTTTGTTAGTACATATCTAGGATTTGTTTGTAAAGCTCTAGGATTTGTTTGTAAAGCTCTAGGATTTGTTTGTAAAGCTCTAGGATTTGTTTGTAAAGCTCTAGGATTTGTAAAAGTCTAGGATTTGTTTGTAAAGCTCTAGGATTTGTTTGTGAAGCTCTAGGATTTGTTTGTAAAGCTCTAGGGTTTGTTTGTACAGGTCTAGGATTTGTTTGTACAGCTCTACAGTTTGTTTGTACAGTTCTAAAGTTTGTTTGTACAGCTCTAATGTCCGTGTGACTCTAACCTTTTGGCCGATGACCACTCGCTTGATGGCCTGAAAACGTTTTGCGTCAATGTCAGGGGCGATAAAGTTACTTTCAGTCATCAGCTGGAACAGACAGGCAGACGTTAGCAAATGGACAGAACAAGCAGACATTAGAGTATGGACAGACAAGCAGACATTAGAGTATGGACAGAACAAGCAGACGTTTGAGGTTGGACAGACAAGCAGACATTAGAGTTTGGACAGAACAAGCAGACATTAGAGTATGGACAGAACAAGCAGACATTAGAGTATGGACAGAACAAGCAGACACTATTAGAGTTTGGACAGACAAGCAGACATTAGAGTTTGGACAGAACAAGCAGACATTAGAGTATGGACAGACAAGCAGACATTAGAGTTTGGACAGAACAAGCAGACATTAGAGTTTGGACAGAACAAGCAGATATTAGAGTATGGACAGAAAAAGCAGACATTAGAGTATGGACAGACAAGCAGTCATTAGAGTTTGGACAGAACAAGCAGATATTAGAGTATGGACAGAAAAAGCAGACATTAGAGTATGGACAGAACACTGCAGACATTCGAGTATGGACAGACAAGCAGACATTAGAGTATGGGCAGAAAAAGCAGACATTAGAGTATGGACAGAACACTGCAGAAATTAGAGTATGGACAGAACACTGCAGACATTAGAGTATGGACAGAACAAGTAGACATTAGAGTTTGGACAGAACAAGCAGACATTAGATTACGGACAGACAAGCAGACATTAGAGTTTGGACAGAACAAGCAGACATTAGAGTATGGACAGAACACTGCAGACATTAGTGTATAGACAGAACAAGCAGACATTAGAGTTTGCATAGACTTTTAAAATGTGGTTGAACAGGACCAAGAGAAAAAAACGTGACAATAAAGTGATATAACGTCATCTACAAAGACACATGACATGACACGTATAGAGACACATTATTCCTGAATAGAGACACAATACTATGACATATGGCTAAGGTAGAGTTCAAAAAGAAACACTATTGACATGTAGAGGCACATAAAAAAAAAGATCTTCATATTAATTACAATGACAGAGTGTTTTTTTAGTACAGAGACACATGACTACAGAGTCACATGACATGTGAGACACATTCCTTACAGAGACACATTACTTACAGAGTTATATGACATGTGAGACACATTCCTTACAAAGTCACATGCCATGTGAGACACATTCCTTACAGATTCACCTGACATGTCAGACACAACCCTTACAGAGTCACATGTCATGTGAAACGCATTCCTTACAGAGTCACATGACATGTGAGACAAATCCCTTATAGAGTAACATGACATTGAGACACATCCCTTATAGAGTAACATGACATGTGAGACATCCCTTACAATGGCACGTTCTCTCCAGTTCAGTAACCCAGCGATACACAAACTATTGCCTTTAAGTATGAAGTGCAAATGTGTGTCCGCAACATTCCCTGACCATTACTTGTGTCACAATCCCTACCCATGACTTGTGTCACAATCCCTACCCATGACTCGTGTCACAATCCCTACCCATGACTATTGTGACAATCCCTACCCATGACTTGTTTCTATAACGCTTCATGAAGTCTGTTCTGAGCCTTGTGTATGATGACACCATACTCCAGTCTGCGTCCGCTGTGAACCTGTGAGGGGGGGGGGAGTGTGGGGGAAGGATTCGTCAACAAATAATAAATCACATTGTGTAATGAGAAATTTGGGTAATTTAAAGTATAACAGGTAAAAAGCATGGTGTTTTGGAGACGATCTAAATAGAAAACGCATATCACATGGTTCAGTTGAAAACGTATAGTCTAGTATACTTTGTTAGTATACTCAAACGTATAGTCTAGTATATTCCGGCATCCTTCCGTCTCGCGAGACGATGGTGCATCACCGTTGGGTTGGGTTGCATTTTCTCGAGTGGCTGTGCAGTCCTATCCTTGAGTGACAGTCTTTGCCACGGTTTTTACACACGAGTTCTGTGCTTCCAAATGTTTTGGCCTTTCTCCTAGCTCTTCTGTCTGCAGCCTCCTCCATTCTTCGCTCCTCGGCTACTATGACGCCCTCTTTAACAACTGTGCGCAAAGTAGATCGATCTTCTGCCTTACACTCCCAGTCACTTGTTTGTATTTTGGCTGCTTTCATGTCCCTTTGACAGACATCTTTAAATCGCAAGCGTGGGCGACCTGTTTTCCTCTTTCCTGAAGCAAGTTCACACTATATGGAAGGTCCTTCGAGGATGAGGCCGGGGCTCATTCTTTTGACATGTCCTAGCCTTCTCAGGCGTCTTTCACTAAGAATTGAGAACATGCTTTGGGTATTGGCACGCGTTAGGACCTCACTATTAGGCACTTTTTCTTGCCATTTAATACCAAGGATGCGTCGCAAGCATCTCAAATGGAAGCTGTTAAGCTTACGCTCTTGTGATGTATAAGTGGTCCATGTCTCGCTCCCATATAGTAGTGTACTGATGACACAGGCTCGATAGACGCACATAGTCTAGTATACTCTGTTAGTATACTCAGACTTATAGTCTAGTATACTCTGTTAATATTCTCAAACGTATAGTCTAGTATACTCTGTTAATATTCTCAAACGTATAGTCTAGTATACTCTGTTAGTATACTCGCTAATATTCTATTAGTATACTCAGACGTATAGTCTAGTATACTCTGTTAGTATACTCGCTAGTATTCTCTGTAAGTATACTCAGACGTATAGTCTAGTATACTCTGTTAGTATACTCAAAGGTATAGTCTAGTATACTCTGTTAGTATACTCGCTAGTACTCTCTGTAAGTATACTCAGACGTATAGTCTAGTATACTCTGTTAGTATACTCAAAGGTATAGTCTAGTATACTCTGTTAGTATACTCGCTAGTATTCTCTGTAAGTATACTCAAACGTATAGTCTAGTATACTCTGTTAGTATACTCGCTAGTATACTCTGTTAGTATACTCAAACGTATAGTCTAGTATACTCTGTTAGTATACTCGCTAGTATTCTCTGTAAGTATACTCAAACGTATAGTCTAGTATACTCTGTTAGTATACTCGCTAGTATTCTCTGTAAGTATACTCAGACGTATAGTCTAGTATACTCTGTTAATATTCTCAAACGTATAGTCTAGTATACTCTGTAAGTATACTCAAACGTATAGTCTAGTATACTCGCTTATATACTCGGTAAGTATACTCAAACAGCTTTTCGTGTGAAAACACACGCTGTAAAAACAAGACGCCAGTATGCATACATTGACACTGGTTCTCACATTGTCCTCTTTAGGGTATGGCTCGTGTTCCTTTTCTCTTCAATGAGCATCTTGGCCGCCCGTTCGATCATGTGAACCTTGTCTTTGCTGAACAACTTCATGTCTGCAAAAAAAAAAAAAAAAAAGGGAATGGACATTGTTAACACGATCTAAATTTATTGTGTCTATTAACACGGGCTAAATATATTGTGGCTACACAGTGCGTAATTGATAGAATACTCACTTATTAAGTGATCGTGGTTGCAGACAGTACGTAATTGATAGAATACTCACTTATATAAGAGATCTTGGTTACAGAAAGTACGTAATTGATAGAATACTCACTTATATAAGATATCTTGGTTACAGACAGTAAGTAATTGATAGAATACTCACTCATATAGAAGATGGTTGTTACAGACAGTACGTAATTGATAGAATACTCACTTATATAAGATATCTTGGTTACAGACAGTACGTAATTGATAGAATACTCACTCATATAGAAGATGGTTGTTACAGACAGTACGTAATTGATAGAATACTCACTTATATAAGAGATTTTGGTTACAGACAGTACGTAATTGATAGAATACTCACTTATATAAGAGATCTTGGTTACAGACAGTAAGTAATTGATAGAATACTCACTTATATAAGATATCTTGGTTACAGACAGTACGTAATTGATAGAATACTCACTCATTTAGAAGATGGTTGTTACAGACAGTACGTAATTGATAGAATACTCACTTATATAAGAGATGGTTGTTACAGACAGTACGTAATTGATAGAATACTCACTTATATAAGAGATCGTAGTTACAGACAGTACGTAATTGATAGAATACTCACTTATATAAGAGATTGTTGTTACAGACAGTACGTAATTGATAGAATACTCACTTATATAAGAGATCTTGGTTACAGACAGTACGTAATTGATAGAATACTCACTTATATAAGAGATGGTTGTTACAGACAGTACGTAATTGATAGAATACTCACTTATATAAGAGATTGTAGTTACAGCCATCATAAGTGATAGAATACTCACTTATATAAGAGATGGTAGTTACAGCCATCATAAGTGATAGAATACTCACTTATATAAGAGATCGTAGTTACAGCCATCATAAGTGATAGAATACTCACTTATATAAGAGATGGTAGTTACAGCCATCATAAGTGATAGAATACTCACTTATACAAGAGATTGTAGTTACAGCCATCATAAGTGATAGAATACTCACTTATATAAGAGATTGTAGTTACAGACAGAGCGTAATTGATGACAAAGGACATCAGAATCTGCAGAAGTGTGATCACGAATAACTGTGGGGTGGGGGGTGAGGAAAAAAATATTTGATTAAAAGTGATATCCCTTATAATGAATTTATCTCCTCTTTCTCTCACTTACGCTCACTCTCTCTCTGTTACTCACTCTTTCTCTCTCTGTCACTCACACTCTCTCTCTGTCACTCAATCTTTCTCTGTCACTCACTCTCTCTCTGTCACTCACTCTCTCTCCCTGTCACTCTCTCTCTCTGTCACTCACTCTCTCTCTCACTCCCTCTCTCTCTCTCTCTCTCACACACTCTCTCTTCTCTCTCACTCTCTCTCTATCTCTCTTCTCTCTCACTCACTCTCTCTGTCCCTCCCTCTATATCTCTCTCACTCTCTCTCTCTCACACTCTATCTCACACACTCTCTGTTCTCTGGGATGCCGAGTTTGAACAGTTGACCTTTGAACTTTGGAAACTCACAGAATTGTTGATGGTGGCGTGGAGCCGCGTGTCCATCAAGGTGAAGGACAGCATGCACGAGAAGGTGCCACGCAGGTGGCAGACACACATGACGTAGATGAGCGACCGGCTGTTGACGTAGGAGCTCGAGAACGGGCTGGTGATGATGAGCACCAGGGACCTGGGGGTGGGGGAGAAGGGGGGGANTGGGGGAGAGAGGGTGGGGGAGAGAGGGTGGGGAGAGAGGGTGGGGAGAGATGGTGGGGGAGAGAGGGTAGGGGAGATAGGGTGGAAGGAGAATATGACGTGACGTTGCTCCGTTGTGATAAATTAATTGTTAGTAGAATAAGGAACGGCACAGGTTGGAATGTCACAGGTTGAAATGTCACATGTTGGAATGTCACATGTTGGAATGTTACATATAAGAATTTCACAGGTTGGAATGTCACAGGTTGGAATGTCACAGGTTGGAATGTCACAAGTTAGAATGTCATAGGTTGGAATGTCACAGGTTGGAATGTCACAAGTTAGAATGTCACAAGTTAGAATGTCACAAGTTAGAATGTCACAAGTTAGAATGTCACAGGTTGGAATTTCATAAGTTAGAATGTCACACGTTGGAATGTCACAAGTTAGAATGTCACAGGTTGAAATGTCACATGTTGGAATGTCACATGTTGGAATGTCACATATTAGAATGTCACAGGTTGGAATGTCACAGGTTGGAATGTCACAAGTTAGAATGTCACAGGTTGGAATGTCAAATTTTGGAATGTCACAGGTCGAAATGTCACAGGCTGAAATGTCACAGGTTAAAATGTCACAAGTTAGAATGTCACAGGTTGGAATGTCATATGTTGGAATGTCACAAGTTAGAATGTCACAGGTTGCAATGTCACAGGTTGTAATTCACAGATTCAGTTTTTTGGGTTGGAATGTAACAGGTTGTAATTCACAGATAAAATTTAATGGGTTTGATTTGTCACAGGTATTAATGTCACAGTTTGGAATATCACAGATTGGAATGTCACAGGTTTCAATTTCACAGGAATGGTAAGTGTTAAATTATTATTAAGCGATTTAATCGTCAAAACAAAGGCATTAATAATTTTCTATATTCCCCATTCACACTGAAGCCCCGTTTATTTGAATGATAAAATACATTCAGCTGTTTCAAACCTTCTCTTCCCAATCTCATTCGAAAAATGCTGTTGACTACCGGGCCTGAATTGTTCATCTCTTAGCAATGCTTACACCGGAGTTAACCTTTCATTAAAATTTTTCACTCGTATTCTACGCGCCGAGTGGTTTCAGCAGCTCTGAGCTCTTAATAGGTGTTCCCGGGAAACTCTCCCAGCAACTTCCCCCAGCCCCAGAGGAACTAATAGCTAGGGGGACTCCCTAGATCGGTCCCGTCTGGGGGGGGGGGGCTCGAAGGTATCATCCCCGAAAGTTCACCTCGCAAAGGAGGGGGTGGATTTTCCCTATTTAGACTGAAAAAACAAATTACACAAACTATTTGTGTAAGAAAACAATAAATTTAAGCTTTATTATCAACTAATACAAATAATGGTAAACGTTTCGGCTCATGCATCATCAGTACAAAGTAAAATAACATAAATAATTACTTACATTACATATATCTTAAAACATATTAGAGCCTATCTGATAAAAAAAAATCATGTTAAGCCTGGTCCCTTTTTGGACTCAGTACGTGTTAGCGCATTTTCGTATTATGTATCAGTACTTATGTTAGATATCAGCATTATGTAGTTATCAGTAATTGTGTTTAGATTTTAGACATATTTTTATGAATTTTTAGGAACTCTTGTGTGTTGGTGGTGGTAGGAATTCTTGTGTATTGGAGGTGGTAGGAACTCTTGTGATATACATCATGGGTCTAGGACTTTCATACTTCCAGGACCTCTACTGCCACTACAAGAGGTCGGATCGAGTAACTGAGTGTTGATTCACAAATGGCAGGTCAGGACATACAAAAAACATATATACATCATGGGTCTAGGACTTATGGATGCTGACATCTAGGGTGATGACAGACGGACGGACGGACAGACGGACAAAACGGATACAATAGCGCATTTCGACTTCTCGAAAATGCGCTAAAAAATGAAAAGAAAAGAAAAAGAAAAACAAACAAGGACACAGAATATAGGAAAAAGGAGGTTGGCTCCGGTGTAAGCATTGCTGAGAGATGAAAAATTCAGACCCGGTAGACAACAGCATAGTGCGAATGAGTTTGGGAAGAGAAGGTTTGAAACAGCTGAATGTATTTTATCATTCAAATAAACGGGGCTTCAGTGTGAATGGGGAATATAGAAAATTATTCATGCCCTTAGGCTGGCTACAACCCATACGCCACTCCATTATCCAAGGACTGCATCTTCGTAAAATTCTTTTACAGTACTAAGAGCCCCTTACCGTCCGATAACCAATCATTCTTTAAAAAATGATAATTTCTCCCCACCAACTGACCACTGTCCAGCTGTAGCTCAAATTACTAGAGACGTACCTTAAGACAAAGGTCATGAAGTAGAACCCAAACGCCACCAAGAGTGTCTCAACGGTCAGCATGGGGATAATCCTCACCGACAAGTAGATGCCTGTCTGCACCGACCCGACGGACGTGAAGAGGAACAGCAGAAGTTCCACAAATCTGATGACGTCATAAACCGAATTATACATGAGGCTTTGGAAATCGTGCGAGTTCAATTAAAAGGACGCGGGGGGGGGGGGGTGTTAAAAAAAAACATAATCTATTTGTTTCGGAGAATTAAGGGCTATTGTTGTTGTTTTCTTTATTCAAGCTCAGAGCTTTATCGGGTCATCGTTTGCAGAAAAAAAACGTGGTCTAAATTACAATTTTAAAAATATACAAGACAATACGTAAAATACAAGAGAATTAATTCATATTACATTACATGTATTTGAAAAGGGCAGACAAGTACTGTGCTGGATGCCTAATAGCGACTTCAAACAAAGTCGTTCCCTACATTTACCAGACCACTGGTCAGTCTGTGTCAGAATTACATTATGGTCGCTACCTGTAACAATTTTAGTGGGTTTTTTTTTCTTTTTCCTCTTTCAGAATAAAAGTTTGCTGCATCGTTTACTGATGGTAGAAATGTAGAAGTGCCATATCTCAAAAGCCATTTAATGAAAATTTAATGAAAAATGTGTATGCATGTATGTATGCCTATTTGTATTATGTTTGTATGTATGTGTCTGTGGGCATATATATGTGCGCATATGTTTCTATGTGTATTTGTAGTGATTAAATTTAAAAAGAGAATATTTGAAAGTTCAATTTATTTTTTTAATTTCAATTCGTAATATTGTACGACAAACGAGATTTAGACTTTGCCAACTCACATATTGTCAGAGCCATTTGTAAATTCATACAGTTGTAAATGTTTTCATTATATTCAGAATGTAATAAGGAGCTGACTTTATAAATCATGTAGCTATACATCCCCCTGTGACCAAAAAAACTCTCAACCATTGTTTCTCAAAATTTTTAAAAAGCGTGTAATCATTCTAGCCAGACAGACCAGTCCCAAACAGTAGAACATGGGTTCATTGATAAATCTGTCAAGTTCATCTTTACCTCCCCTGAGTTTATAAAAAAGTATAATATTTATTTTAACAGCTCAAAACGGTAAACGGTAACGTCATGTACTTGTTTAGGGCGGCCATCGACTGTGAGGACATGCTGGCCTTTTGATTGGCTACCACCAGTCCCATGGTCACAACTGCCAGCATCCCAGAGACCCGGTAGATTTCACCTGTGTGGACAATTTACTGAAAATGACGTCACTGTCGTGCGGGAGTGGGGCGGGGGAAGGCGGGAATCTTAAGCTCAGTTAAGGACTAGCCGAGTGCTGAGTTGAAAGCTTAGATTTACAAAAATTCTGTACGATTCATGGAGACGCAAGTCAATGTTGTTGCTTTAGAGCAGGGGTCTCCAAACTACGGCCCGCGGGCCTCATGCAGCCCGCGAGGGCCTCTCATCCGACCCCTGGAGACCATTTAATCTATTTAAAAAATATACCATTTTCACTTGAAGTTTACTACAAAACTTAGTAGTTGGGGGTTGCTACTCGGCCCCTAAACTGCTGTTTGACAGTTAATGCGGCCCTTCGGCAGAAAAGTCTGGAGACCTCTGCTTTAGAGCAATTGGGGAAGTGGGCGGGGGTGGGCGATGGGAGGAAGGGGCGTCACCAACCTTTTCACCCGGTGAAACTAACACATGATAACCAGATAAATATTCTCTACAACATTTGCAAGCCAGAACTAAAGTCCTTGTAAGCGCGAACGAGAAAACCAAGAATAGCAATCTGAGATAACAATCTTTGGGTGGCGGGAAGCGCTTTGATAAAAAAAAGCAACCGTGTTTATTTATCTAACGATTATTGAAGAAAGAAACATTAATAAAAGATAGGGGGGGCGGACTAAGGGAATTGGAGGCCCTAGGCGGTTGGCTTAGTTTGCCTATTGAATGGCCTAAAGCCGGCCCAGAAAATATACGTAATGTGCGCAAACTGAGCATCAAGAACAGTCTGCAAAATTTTTGAAACAGGCTTTCAGATTTCAAGATATCATCTTTTATCATCATGTTTACTTTTGGAATTGTGAACTTTAATCAAGAGAATTTGCTAGGGTCCATCGGCTTATTTCTTGTTGAAAATGTTCAGTTCGTTCATGCAGGATGTGATGTCGACTGAAATGATACCTTTGTCATCCGTGTTTCAGTTAGAAGAAAAAAAAAGGAACTAAACAGAGCTTGACCCTACAGAGCCAACTGACTGATGTGTGATAAGGCAAGTCACAGAAGTCAGAATACATTTCCTCACGTATAATCTGGAACTGGTCGTTAAGTGCATGTCCCCGATTGAAGACCACAATCGGAAACAACTGGTTTCCAAAACACAAGACATACAAAGTCTTCCCCGTGGAGCAGTTTCTGATGTATGATGCCGTGTATGAAAAGAGCGCCCTGGAATTAGTTCCCAACCGAATCCTGAGCCTCCCTAAACAGACCCTGACTCCCCCCACCCAAACCCACCCCNGTCATCACCCTTGATCACAGCATCCATAAGTCCTAGACCCATGATGTATATATGTTTTTTGTATGCCCTGACCTGCCATTTGTGCATCAACACTCAGTTACTCGATCCGTTTAAAAACACCGTTAAAACTACCAAAAAATATTTTGAATCGAGAGGTAACACTAGCGCAGGGAACGGCCGCCATTGCCGGAAGTCGAATGCATAATTCTTCAAGCATTGAAGAGTGGTGCGAAAGGGTGCAAAACAATAGAGGATAGAAGAACCAAGAGTAAATTAGTAATTATACATAAAGCAATTAATTCTAATTTAGAAATACAACACAAAGATAACCTAATACAACCCTCAAATAGACATAAAGATAAAAACACCTTTCTTATTCCATATGCAAGAACAAACACATACAAGTTTTCTTTCTTTCCGTCCGGTATTCGGGCGTGGAATGGGTTGCCTGAAGAAACCAGGAAAGCCACCACTTTATCATCTTTTAAAACTCTAGTAAGAATACAGGACTAAACACAAACCATAGAAATACGTAGGACGCAATAATCTTCTGTACAGAAGGAGCGTCTGTAACATATAAGATAAGATAAGATAAGATAAAAGAATTAGTTGTTTTTTTTTAGTTGACGTCATTAGAATATGTGTAAAAGTTTAGAGAGTTTTACGTCATCATTTGTGGTGACTTGTAGTTGGATTAAAGAGAAAATAATTTTTTTTTAAAATATAAAGAAATGACTTTTAAATTTTAAAAAATGTCAGGTATATTCATTACACAAGAAAATTCATAAAAATATGTCTAAAATCTAAACACAATTACTGATAACTACATAATTCTGATATCTAACATAAGTACTGATACATAATACGAAAATGCGCTAACACGTCCTGAATTCCAATAGGGACCAGGCTTAACATGATTTTTTCTTTATATCATGGTATATGGCAATTGTATGAAAATTTCTTTTCAAGTTGTTCCACGTCTGTTGCCAATTAATACAAACGCTTCCGTCAACTGAAATTCTTCATTGACGTTACGAATGCAACACAAGAGGTTGTGACGTGATAGAAAAATCACAAGACTCCTCCGGCGCTGAAGATTTCTGCAATTTTCCCACATTCTCACGTTCCCTTCGGTTTCTTCTGTCCTATACACAACTAAGCCTTCCGAAGGTGAATACTACAAATCGCCTCTCATGACTCATCATTTTCTGCCTTTTGTAATGCACTTAGTACCGCCTACCAGTTCATGTTTTTTTACCTCGTCCATCAATCATTGAAATATTATTTTTACTTGAACTATGGTATCAAATAAACCTGTAGAACTTCTAAAAATAATGTCTGAATTAAAGTTGTTTCGCAACGGCTCGTGTTACAAGAAAATTCCAGTTCCGTGGGCCGGATCCCCCCTCTCTCCTGCCCCCCCCCCCAAGCCGTAGGTTGGTGATCCCTGCCTTATAGCGATGATCGGTGTCGGTCTCCTGATAGTAAGTCAGTTTATTGGCATTCATTCAGCTAAAGATAAACAGGGACGGCCAAAACAATTGACAGCAACACACTTCAATGACGTGTTCTCATTAGCAAATGTTTTAACAACAAATTACTACAAACAACTCAATAAAATTTGTGGACACAAAACTTGAACGTATTACAAACAGATACCATTCTATGAACACGTTATTCTCAGGCTACAACAGCCGCTGAACAGAGGGATCAACGGGATCAACGGCGTCACTAGGGCGTGTAATCCCAAGGACTTCCCACCCCCCACATTAGTGACGCCCCTGATGTGTCAGCCCCGGCGACTCACAGATGGCGAATGCCGCGTAGATGGAGGCCAGGATGATGGTCGTCTGGTTGACGCTGTCCTTGAAGATCTTGCTGATCCACAACATCATCAGCTTGCCCATGACGTAGCCGAAGAAGATGCCCAGCACGACGTCACTCATGAACAGGAAGACCAGGTACACTGGGTGGAACAAGAGGGCACTAGATTGGAGGGTCAAGACGTTAGAGAGGGGGCACTAGATTGGAGGGTCAAGACTTAGGGGAGTAGGGCACTAGATTGGAGGGTCAAGACGTTTGGGAGGAAGGAACTAGACTTGAGGGTCAAGACGTTTGAGAGGAGGGCACTAGATTGGAGGGTCAAGACGTTTGAGAGGAGGGTACTAGATTGGAGGGTCAAGACGTTTGAGAGGAGGGCACTAGATTGGAGGGTCAAGACTTTTGGGAGGAGGGCAATAGATTTAATGGTCAAGACGTTAGAGAGGATGGCACCAGAATGGAGGGTCAAGACGTTAGAGAGGAGGGCACTAGAATGGAGGGTCAAGACTTTTGGGAGGAGGGCACTAGATTGGAGGGTCAAGACGTTAGAGAAGAGGGCACTAGATTGGAGGGTCAAGACTTTGGGGAGGAGGGCACTAGAATGGAGGGTCAAGACATTTGAGAGGAGGTTTATTATATCGTCATTGTGTTGGTGCCAGGTAACTGACGTCATGGACTAAAACCATGACAAATTTGTGAGTTAATGATAAGACATCTGGTACGTTGGCTTGTCAGTTAATGATAATTATACATCTATTTTTTATAGCGCTGGCGCTATATGAAAGTTTCTTCACCGGCTTAATCTCCAACCAGCCACAACTCTAGCACTGGGTAAAAGCCTAGTGTTAGATCACTTCATGGAGCTGTTGAATTCCTGGCGACATATTTGTCTAGATTTAGAAATACAGTAGTATAAATTACAGTTTATATTTTCTGATTTTTTAAAGCTGAAGTTACTGTTAAGTCAGTGCTCATGTTATTTTTTAGGTCTTATCATCTCACAACTTACGTGGTCTGACCTGCCAATAGGTCTCATGTTTCTTGGCTTCGTGTTAGCCTATGGGGGGTTAAGGGGGGGCTGAGCGGGCTAAAGCCAGGGGCCCCCGACGGTTTTGGGGCCCCCAAACTTTTTATATTTTATAATAAAAGTGTACAAATGTTTGCACGAACCCTTGACAATATGGTAAAATTTTAAAAAATTCTAGACAACTGTTTGCGATTCAGTCTTAATAATCGATAGAACTTGATTTAATTGGCTCACTTAGAGAACATAATATAAAATATAGTTTATATTTTTAAAATTTCTCATAGTAGACAAGTTCCGTTGGCCGTGTGGAGAGAGCACAGGCGCGTGATGCAACCGTTGTCGGGTTCGATTCCAAGCAGTGGGTAATTAAATTTTTATTTTCACACTCAATTGTAACATACCGCAAACACTTCAAAAAGTTATTTTTTCGTGTTCGTTTTTTTTTTCATTATTAATATTTAGTTACAGTCATATATTAGCTGTTAACAATCATTTTATTTTAAGGGACGCTGGTTGGTTAGGGCTAGGGGCCCCGTTTGATTGCAGCCCGGGGCCCCGTGCAGTCTTAAGCCGCTCCTGGTGTTAGCATCTCCCAACTTTCGTGGTCTGACCTGCCTATAGGTCTCGTGTTTCTTGGCCTCGTGCTAGCATCTCACAACTTACGTGGTCTGACCTGCCTATAGGTCTCGTGTTTCTTGGCTTCGTGTTAGCATCTCACAACTTACGTGGTCTGACCTGCCTATAGGTCTCGTGTTTCTTGGCCTCGTGTTAGCATCTCCCAACTTACGTGGTCTGACCTGCCTATAGGTCTCGTGTTTCTTGGCTTCGTGTTAGCATCTCACTACTTACGTGGTCTGACCTGCCTATAGGTCTCGTGTTTCATGGCCTCATGTTAGCATCTCACAACTTACGTGGTCTCTTGAACAGCTTGGATGTGACAGCACGGTAGAAGATGTAACTCAGGCAGTTACCAAACAGAGATTCCGACTGTATCATATTCCGTAAGTCATTATGGGCACCTGTCGACCAAATGCTCACTGTTACAATCATCAGCAGGGTTAAAATTTCATTCATGACATACTTAAAGTTTTTGTTTAAACTAAGTCTTATAAAAACATTTTGACGCGAGGAATTTTCAAAAAGCAGTTTTTATATGGGAGTTTTAAGGTAAATATAACAATTCAAAGCATCGTAAATATAATGTGAACTCAATCAGTTGGCGGCTGGGTAGCCAAGTCAATAGTGCGCCCACGGAAAGCCACTATAAAAATGCAGAGATATGACTAACGTTAAGAAAGTCCTCCGCTGACCTGGAGAGGGATGGGCACTGCCAGTGTCTATTAAGCCCGAGAATGTTCTAATGTAAACATTGGAATCCCCTACGACCTCGAAAAAAAGAGGTTATGGGACTAAACTAAACAATCAAACAGTAGTAGTAGTAACTCCCATAACCAATTGTCGTAGGGGATCCCTAATGTTTCCATTAGAGCTTATTCGGGGCTTGGTATATACCAAGGAGGCGGAGTGCTTTCTTAGCGTTAGTCATTTTCTCATTCTTATCGAAACCCCACGCCCTTCAACTTGTGAGGCGAGCGCACTATTGACTTCGCTAGCCAGCCGCCTAATCAAAAATCATGTTAAGCCTGGTCCCTTTTTGGACTCAGGACGTGTTAGCGCATTTCCGTATTGCCATGACAATAATGGCTTCAATGTGTCGTTGGGTTTGACACATTCAACCTTGGCTTGTTATCCCGGGAGGAGAACGCGCACACACACACCAACAAACAATTAATAAACGGGAAATTATTACAAGCGCCAAAGTTATGAAATATCTTCTCCCAAAGCGTTTTTCTACGTGCTACACGTGGAAAGCAGTGATCCTCAAAGTTGTGAAACCGTGCATGTTTCTTTTCTAAATGAACATTTAAAATGCATTAATCGAGTAACTGAGTGTTGATGCACAAATGGCAGGTCAGGACATACAAAAAACATATATACATCATGGGTCTAAAAACATATATACATCATGGGTCTAGGACTTTCATACTTCCAGGAGCTCTACTGCCACTACAAGAGGTCGGATCGAGTAACTGAGTGTTGATGCACAAATGGCAGGTCAGGACATATAAAAAACATATATACATCATGGGTCTAGGACTTATGGATGCTGACATCTAGGGTGATGACAGACGGACGGACGGACAGACGGACAAAACGGATACAATAGCGCATTTCTACTTCTCGAAAATGCACTAAAAAGTAAAAAGCTCAAATACAAAGAAAGTTAATTTTTAAACAAATAAATTATAATGATAAATAATGTTTTATGTTGTTTATGTTGTTTAATTCTTTATTGCATACACTACAGTCACCATTTTAAAATATTATTTTAAATGTAAGAATGAACAATTTTCAATATTTAATTAAACAACAGAAAACACTGAAATGTGTACAACAGCCGCGCACTCACTCATGATGCTTGTGAAAAACTTGTTGATCTGGGGCCCACACGTCATCGTCATGGCAATCATCAGGATGTAGTCCTCGGGGGCCCAGTTCAGGGGAGACAAGTAGAAACCGATCAACGTCACGACCACACAGCACAGAACTGACGAGACGCAAACGTTTTAAAACAATTGGTTGGGGTGGATTTAACAAGAATCGAATACGCCAGTTGGTGTCATTATGAAGTGGAAAGGGGTTACAAGAATCGATTACGCCTAATGGTGTTTATATGAAGTGGTAGGGTTTACGGGAATCGATTACCCCAATTGGTGTTTCCATGAGGTGGAAGACGTTTTTAAAAATAATATGCCGCTGTCTAATTCTATGAAGATGAGGAGTAATTTAAAAAAACAACATAAAAAACAAAGTTTTTGACCATAAAATACTTTATCTATGAGACATAGCTAAAAGTATTGATTATGTTCAATATATCATATTCTAGGCGTTTTAGGGCGCGTACGGCGTCCACATTTTTCAAAAGCCCAAGTAACTTATCCTTGTTTGATAAATACGAACATTTTAACTTCCTGAAAAATACACAGAGTATTTTATAATTATAAATTCTCAAATTCTCTTTTACATTGTTCGCTTTTCCAAAATTAAAATATAACCTCAAGCAATGACGTCGTATAATTTTACGGCGAGAAACACCACACACTTTTTTAACTGCTGTGGACTGTTGTACTATTCAATTATTTTTTTTTCAATTACTGTGGCAGGAATTTAAACAAACGATTATGCAAATAGATGTAAATAGATGTTCTGTAAAACAAATACCATTGTTGTTATTTGAGTAAGTTTTAAATGCTAGAGAAATGAGGAGACATTGAATGACGTCTAGTTTGAGGTGAGGGATGGGGTGGTTCTGTGCTTTTTACATCCTTTTAACAGAAGCTTCGTTATTTAGGTGACTAACGTTCCGCCCCTAATAAACAAACCACTATCAGCCCCGCGTCATCTCTAAGCCATCATATCCTGGAAATATATTAAAAGTGCTTATTGTGCAGCAAACTAAAATAAAATGGTTATATGTGTCACGACTAAATTGTAAACTATTTTCACTACTCACGTCATTTATTGTACTTCTGTTACTTTAAAATGTCAATATCTAAGATAAAATTATGCCAATTTCCTTTTTAAAAAAAAGACATGTTTTCATTGTTGAGTTAATTTCAATTTAATGAAAGTCTAACTTATTCGCAGTAGAAATAACTACATAATCGTCCTTAACATCCCTACTGATGACTCACTCATGGTTGACATGACAACAATTCACTCACGCATGGTTAACATCACAACTAATGACACACTCATGGTTGACATCCCAACTAATGACACACTCATGGTTGACATCACAACTAATGACACACTCATGGTTGACATGACAACAATTTACTCACGCATGGTTAACATCCCAACTAATGACACACTCATGGTTGACATCCCAACTAATGACACACTCATGGTTAACATCACAACTAATGACTCACTCATGGTTGACATGACAACAATTCACTCACTCATGGTTGGCACCACGGTCAAGGCCAGGTGGAAGAGCATGACCTTGAGGTAGTGGACCTCGGTGCTGACGGTGGAGCTGAAGAACAAGAGCGGCACGTACATCTGGAGGAAGGCCAGTGGGCCGATGTGGTCTATCAGCATGGGGTCCTCCAGGCGCGGGACCAGATACGACAATTGACCTGCACATGCGCAGTGAGACGGAGTTTTTTGACAAAATAAATTTTATTCATTTTTAAAAAATAAATTTTACTAAATTTTCTGCGCGGTTTTTCTAAACTGCTGCGCCCCCAAGTCGGTCAGATATCTGCGCGGACGCGCATTGTAAAGGTAACATTGATTCTGGTTTATGTCTTCTGTGACAACATAGAGCAGAAATTCTTTTTACGTTTGTTAGCAGAGATTAGCTTTTGTTCAGGCTTGATCCTATAACCTAAGTCTTATGTCAATATGTATAATGGGTTTGTGTGTGTAGAAGTCAATATATTAAATAGTTGTGTAGATAAGTGCAAGTGAATGTTTTGGATAAAATGTAATGTTTATTTGATTAATCTTCATATTCAGTGTGTCATGTTCATATGACATGTCGGTGTGTTGATTGGAACAGTTTGTTTTTTTTAAATCAGTGTTATGCGTTACTTTACAGGTGGGGTGTGGGGGAGGGGGGTTGTGCCGTGCTGGTGTGTCATCAAACAACGATGTTACCATGTACTCACCAATGAGAGCTCCTGCTATAATTATAAATGTGTGATGTGTCAACGGGAACTTGATCACGGAGCACAGCTGAACACAGATGACTGGCAGAGGAAGGGAAATAATTGTTTCGGCAGTTCCAGAGTATAGTTTTTAAAGGGATTATTTCCCTTCTTTAAAAAAACAACAACAACAAAACACAATATTTTAAAAAGTACAGTGACTGACACATGGGCAGTGGCGGCGTTAGGTAAGCGCGGGGCCTAGTGCCAGCAATGACCCCGCGGGGCAAGAGTAATATTAAAGATCGCTAAGCACCAGTATGCTATGGTATTTAAAAATATGAAATACCTTGATTATTGTGTAATTTTAATACTGCGTATCACCTTTTTAATAAATTATTACAAGTTGTAACGGTGTAATGCTTTCAAAGACGTCTAGACTCTAGAGCTACGCTACGGAATTTGACCCTCAAAAAGGATTACAAGAGTGCCTCTTTCGTTTCTTTACAATCGTTTCCAGCATACGTTCTACCATCCACTCTTTGGTTCTACATGTATAGGCTATTAACCAGGACGAGACATGTACAGGACCGAAACGCGGGGCCTACCTAAGCGCGGGGCCTGGGGCGGTCGCCCCAGTTGCCACACCCAAACGCCGCTCCTGCACATGGGATGGCAACTCTTCCATCAATTAATGCCCGCATGCGGTCCTCGGCGTTATACAACCACTAAACAAAGAATTATATACGTTAGCATTCTTTATATATATATTAGTTCCCCTCAAAAAGTGAAGAGCTCTTTGTTCACTACATGTATAATTTTACCTGTAGTCAAAGCAACTCACCTTTGACCTAAGCAAGTTCAGTAGATGCCTTTTTATTGATTTTTTTTTTAATTTAAAAAAAAAAAGATTTAAAAAAAAATTAAATTATAAAATAGAAACGAATACTTTGAAATCTTAATGAGTTAAATAAATGAAGACTCCATAATTTTTTATTTTTTTTTTGCCGTTCAATGCTTGGAAGGTCTGTGAGACAACGACACGTTGAATAAAAGAGGCAAGACACACTATTTTAACTCGTCGATCAACCCACAACTAGTTCCCATGGAAGCATCAGCAAGTTGGTGGTGAGAACTGAAAGTCTGGAGAGCCAGAGCCAAAGCTTTCGAAGTCAGTGATGTTACTCGATGTTTAAAGATTCATTGATTTGATCTGAAAATGTGATGGTGATTTGACAGCGATGACGGTGATTTAGAATCAATCCTTTGATTACACTGTGGTCGAGTGGCAGCGCGCTTGACTGGCGTACCGATGGTCACGGGTTCGAATCCATGTGAAAGCAAAGGACTTGTTCCCGCGGCCTAGGGCGTCCCCGAGTCACCCAGCTCCGAATGGGTACCTAAGGCTAGTTAGGCGGCTGGGTAATGCGTGGAACCCTCATAGCCGTGGCCTGTGAACGCTGCATCACTTGCCAACAGGTCATCCGTCGTGGTCTGTGGACGCATTTATCTCCTGCATAGAAGGGAGCGTCTGTATAGATGCGATAAGTAGATAAGATTTGTGCGTCCAGTCAAATGACCAGGAAGTGACGTGCGAATAGGTGGCTGAGATGAAAGGCACCGGTGTAACACCTTTTATTGAGCCATGAAAATATTCTTTTCACGCTGAAAACCGATTAACGTAATCCTTTGTGTAGACGGCCCGGGAGTCACGAGTCACTGAGCCGTCATCGACACGGACACACAAAGATCACACCTGGATCAGAACAATGTCCATGGATTTAAGATTAGGCTCAGTTGCGTCACAATGGTAATGTAGACCGAATGGGTGTATCCACGTCAAGGAGCGATCCCTTCACATAACTAAGGAACAAACATCTATGAAGGTAGCAAGTATGCGTCATTGCAATATTTTATTTTAAAAATAATAATACATGTAATAATTTAAAAAATCCTAGCCATAAATAAATTATTTCTTTACCACATTTTACTATCCGCGGGTTGCGGTTATATTTTTAACACTCTAAATTTATAAAACAAAATTTTTTTTCTTTTTAAAATATTTTTTAAACAAAATAATAATTTAGTGTCCATAAAGTACGTCACGCTATTTTTGACAATTTTTAACTCCCCCTCCCACTGTCACAAACTGTCACAAATCTCGGAACCCCCCCCCCCCCCAACCCTAAAGTACGTCGCACTTTTGTACAAAAATGTATTGTTTTATTAACAAAATAATTAAAATTTATCATAAAATACCGTGAAGTCACACATGGCCGGACACCCCGCTCCCCCCGTCACACTTTCTCACACCCTCTCTGGAGCGTGACGTAATTTATGGACGGCCCCTTATTAAATGTATAATAATATTATTGAGTTTATATGTGAGAGTAGCTGTGAATCTTTAACAAAAAGTATTGAAATTTTCTTAAATCGTACCTCATATATAAATATAGTTAATGGTTACTAAATATACCTATAAAAATATTTTTTTTAAAAATAAACAAATAAATGTAGTTAAGTTTTGTTGGACATGTAAAATTTGTATTTTAAACTGACGGTTGACTTCAACTCGTCCGTACTTAAACAAAATCTACAACCGCGTGTGTGACACCTTTATTTTAAGTCTTACAGTAACTGATAACAATAATAAACTCTATTAAAAAATCATCCCCATTCATCCGGTTCACTTTGAGCTGTTGGCCGAATCGAAACGAGATTTCACATTACGTCATGGTCCAAGTATCGCTCTTACCACGTGTCACCACCAGGTCGAGTAATCTCTTCCTGCCATATAATCCACACACGGTTACTTGCCCGTGGATTCCGCCCAGAGAAAGCAATAATCAAACATTCATAAAATAGACACCAACTGATTAAATTATTTTTATCAGTAAAGTGTGGTTCTTGTGAAAGGGTATCGATTACCGATCACCAAGTAGGTGTGTGTGTGTGACTGGGCGATACCAAATCGAGGTGGTTACAGTGTTTAATAGAGTAGCAGTGTGAAATTAGAGAATAGTCTAGGTGGAGTGGTGTCTTGTACATAGAAGGTGAATCAGTGAAACTGTTTGTTGTGTTGAAATGGTGTCTTGCAGATAGAATACAATAGTTGGTTGTGGTCAATGGTGTATCGTAGATAGAAGGTGAATATTGATCATTCATCCTAGAAAAGAAAACTGTTGAAATATGTGAAGTCTGATGATTTTTTGAGCTCCTCATGGATGGCCTCTCTCACATTCTCTTCTTTCACTCGTCCCTCTCCCGCGTACAGACGGATAAAGGGACAGAAAGAACGGACAAATATAAGATAGATTGATGGATGGATTGGTGGGTGGATGGATGGTTAGATTGATTGAATGAATGGATGGATGGATTGGGTGGATTGATGGATTTCGTGGATGGATATATGGATGGATGCATGGATTGAATTGATAGATTGGGTGAATGGATAGATGAATTGAGTGGATTGATGAATTGGGTGGATGGATTGGGTGGATGGATGGATTGGGTGGATGAAGGATGGATTGTGTAGATTAATGATTGGGTAGATGGATGGATGGATTGGGTGGAGGGATTGGATTGATGGATATGTGGATGGATAGATCGATTGGGTGGATGGATTGGATTGATGGATATGTGGATGGATAGATGGATTGGATGGATGGATTAGGTGGATGGATAATTGGGTAGAGGGATGAATGGATTGGGTGGATGGATGGATTGGGTAGATGGATGGATGGATTATGTGGATGGATGGATTGGGTGGATGGATGGATAGATTGGGTCGATGGATGGATGGATTGGGTGGCTGGATGGATTGGGTAGATGGATGGATGGATTTGGTGGATGGATGGATTGAGTGGATGGATGGATTGGGTGGATGGATGGATTGGGCTGATTGGTTAGATGGATTGATGGATTGGGTGGATGGATGGATTGGGTGGATGGATGGTTGGTTGGATGGATGAATTGATTGGGTACATGGATGGATGGATTGGGTGGATGGAAGGATTGGGTAGATGGATTAGGTAGATGGATGGATTGGGTTGATTGATGGATTAGGTGGATGGATGGATTAGGTGGATGGATGGATTGGGTGGATGGATGGATGGATTGGATGGATGGTTTGGGTCGGATAGATGGATGGATTGGGTGGATCGATTGTTGTCTTTGTGTGGTTAGCTTTGGATCTCTGATTTGTTTACTTTGAACTATCGCATCTGAACCTACTTGTAATTAGACACAGGAAGTTTGGGCAGGTTTACCACGCTACAGGTAATGACATAAAACATTCAAGTGCAATACTATAAACAATTAAACTTCAAAGGTCTTCGAACATTCACATTTCATGAAGTTAAAAAAAAATTAACGCCCTTAGCAAGATGCCGTCGATAAAATAGAAACATTAGGCGATATTACTCGTGTGCGTACTCTATAACAGCGCTTCTCAAAGTAGTGGTCTGCGGCCGGTGCTGGTCCGTGGGCCATCCACCGCCGGCCCGCAGAAGTCATCAAGATAGGACGTACAATTCTAATTAAAATCCTTCAAATTTCAGCCATTAACACTTAACCAAATAGAACACGTCAATTTTTCGGAAATAAGCCCATAAAATGAAATAGAAAATAATATAAATTACATTTCGCTATTTCGTCAGTGTAGAGAAAATAGGGCTCCGGTCCTGGTGCAATGGTAAAATTCCTGCCGGTCCACCCTTCTAAAAAGTTTGAGAAGCACTGCTCTATAACGTACTTTTAACACAGGTCAAAATTTTGAACACCGTCCTCCCCCACGAAGATTGAAATAATGAAATTTATATAATGGGATATGAGAGCATGTGTGTTCATGTGTCTGTGAAATTTTGAAGTAACGGTAAAAAATGGATCGCGGGGGGGGGGGGGGGATAGACCACTACATGTGCGGATGTCCAGAGGGTCTCATGAAAGATTGACCCTACCCTAAACGAGAATTTTAAAAATATTTTTTTATATTATAACTCTTATTTTTTTCTATTCGACACATTGGTTGTGTTATTTTGGGTCTGCCTTATATTGAGAGCGTGTGGGGGAGGGGAGGGGGGAGTTTTAAATTAGAAAGATAAAAAAAACTAGAGTACTTTTTGCCGAGGCCCCTCTACCGAACGAGACAAAAGCTGTACGCCAAATGTCCTAAATCGACTAAGTACGGACTACTTCGATGGTGGACGCTTAAAGCAGCAGAGAGATACTATTATCCTAGTAGACAAGTGGCAGTAGCTTAATAGCTTAAAACCCTATAAGCCTAGCAACCTAATGACCTAGTCACATATAACATGTGCATTTAAACCTGGGCCCGGGGTGAATGAAACTTTTTCCTTTTCGGGACTTTAGCAGAAGACTTAACAACGACAACATGAATTCTGAGATCTCAGTATGTTGATCAAACGCCAATCATGGCCAGATGTGGTGACAAGAAATAAGGGTCGCCAGCTCACATTCTGCATTTCAATATTTATTTATCATACACTGATTTTTATAGTCGACATGAGAAATTCTCATAACTTTTTTTTATAGACTCACGACCAATGATCAGAAAGATGAATCCGTAAAGGATGACTTGGAGCACGTGCATCTCATCGCTCATGGTGACGTGCGGTGACAAGTGCTGTCTTGTGGTGACGTGTGCTGTCTTGTGGTGACGTCTGGTGGTTGACGGTATTCAGCAAATGTCTGGGAAGCAAAGAGTTTTGACCATATATAGAATTACATTTTTTTTAAAAAAATAATTAAGAAGAAACAAATTCGATTTTTCCAGGTACTATTTTATTTGATTTGAATTTTTGTGTTAATGGCTAAGGAATTTTGAAAGTTTTGAAAGGAGCTCGGTGATGAGTCGGGGCGAATGGGACAGAAGATATTCCGAGGGACGGGGGGATTTGTAGTGTTTTAGGGGATCAAATTGAGGCGTTTAACCTTTGATGTACCACATCCTAAAATAGGTTGCGAATATAAGATTTTTCACGTAATATATCACAATATGAAAGTACGATTTGTGTACGTGCTTTATCACATCGTTAATGTAAGATTGTGTACGGGCTTTGTAAATTATTCTGAATACACCAAGAACATCATCTCAGAGACTGCCACGTAAAACTAGTACTTTTCCCGCAAATTACCCGTGATCGCAAGAGCGAACTCTTATCACTGAGGATATATCGAGGGCACAAGTTTATTTTATCAATCAGATACGATTCACTGGCAAAGTTTTTTTTTAAAGAGTTTCAACGCTAAATCAAATGTTGTTATTCTACCTTTCTTTTTTTTTTTTTCTTTTTTTTTAACAGGATGTGAAATGAGAATTAATTCCTACTAAATATGTATGCAAGGAAACTCTCCAATCCTTATCATTGAACTTTTTTTAAGTGCATCGAGGGTGTCGTCAACAAACACAAACTTGGGGGGGGGGGGACAATTTTTAACGTGGGGCTTTTACAACTTAACAAATCCACTTCTGGTGAGTGATAGGCAAGACCGGCCTTGGGCACGCAGGTAAAGTAGACAGCCGCCTAGGGTCTACGATTAGGGGTGGGGCCTTCAACAGGAATCTCTTCGTATTTATTATTTTATTTTTCTATTACATTTAGTGCCACCAAATTCACTCCGCCTAGGGGCCTCCGATTACTTAAGACCGGCTCTGCGATAGGGCGCCTCTGATAGCTTGGGTGTCATATACCCATGGGTGGAGTGGCAATTCTTCACGGGCGTAGTCTAGTGGTATGGGTGGTGGTGATGGTGTACGTGCTGTTTAAAACGTATGTATTTATTGTCATAACGTTTGCTGGCAGTGCCACTCCTTGTGTTCTTTGCGATATAAATTGTAATTGTGACAAATCTCCTTTCAAACTTCACATCATTTCGGATATGACTAATTTTTCCATTGCTCTTTACCCGCGACGCTTTTTTTTAAAAGGACTGCTCAATGTTTCAAAACTTTCAATATTAATTAACAACAATCAAACAGTTCTTTAAAGTTAAACGTAGCTGTTATTCACCGTAGTGACATTATAAGTTGTATTTAAGACGTGAATATTTTAAGTTGAGTGAATTGATTATAGTTTGTTACTATAATTGTGTATGTAATGTCAAGCGCCGTGAGCCCAGTTGCTTGCTGTGGTACAGCGTTATATCAATAATTTAAATCAAATTATTATTATTATTAACACTCAACTATATTTATTTATTTCTTTGAGGTGCGAATCCTAAAATTGTCAATCTTAATTTAAAATTAAAGTACCTTTCGCACGGTTTTCACTAATAGCCTAATATTTACATACATGTATAACAATATTTTTGCATTATTTAAATCCATACACATTTTTTTAAAAACAACAAATCTGTGTAACTCTTTATTATTATTTACTTTTTTCTTCACACCTTGTTTTGTACACACGTCAAGCTAAAGCCAGGGGCCTTATCTTATCTTATCTTAAATATTGCAGATGCTGCAGCTATACGGAAAATTATTGCTTCCTTGTCTTGCATTTTTATGAGATTTAAATGTTGATAGTGGATTTTCCCTTTTGTTTACCCATGTGACACCAATAAAAATGGACGATGTACATACAACATCCATGAGCCTAGGGGCCACGAACAATAGTGAAAGTGAATGCATACCAAATACACCAAACTTTGGAACAAAACCACACAGATGAAGACAATCTTCTCCTACCAGTCAGTGTGAGACCCTCAGACTCAGAGAAGGATCAGATGAAGAAACTCTTCTCCTACCAGTTTGAGACCCTGAGAGAAGGATCAGATGAAGAAAGTCTTCTCCGAATGTGAGACCAACAGAGAAGGATCTTCTTTCAAACCCTTTCTGGTCTAGACCATGCCGCCATTTGTGGTGCCAAGACAATGTATGCTACACACTGCTGACTACGTCATCAAATTGGCTGTGTGTTGTTGCGTAGGAAACAAGAAATTGAAGTTAAGGATTGAGAGAAAAGAGTGAATGAAAACATAAAGCGAGAGGCAAGGAAGGAAGGAGGAGGTGAAGGAAAGGGAAAATTAGTGAAAATACTGAGACTTGAACTAATTTGTGAATTTAATTTATCTCTGTTACTGTTAGGGAACCATCAACATCGTCAATCCCATGACCGTTGCCGTCGTGGGAGGGAGCGCATGGACACATCAAAAGATATCCAATCTCAGCCCTGTCCATTACTTAAATGTAGCGCAGTACCCAAGCAAACGTGATGGCAGTGCCAATAAACTAATTTGACATTCATTGATTTTTCAAATAACAGTAATAGTATCATAATATAGTCTAATACAGTCTAAACTTGTTCACAATAGAGAGAATGGAGAAAGAGAGGAGAGGGAGGGGCAAGAAGATTGGGGGGGGGGTGGACTTGAAAATCTCGGTGTGGAATACTGAACAAATTAGAAAACCAACACACAATAAACATTTACGTATCTTATTTTAAAAAATGCAAGTAGAGTCATGAACCACGGATAAATGAAGGGCGCAATAATCTTCTTTACTTATTTATGTATTATTGGGCATCTGTAACGTATAAGATAAGGTTAATTATGAATCTAAGAATAATTACTAAACATATTCAGGGGATATTTGAAAATTTTCGCGTTTATTGAATTTCATGCCAAATGTTATGCCAATGGTTTTTATTAGTAGATCGAATTTGAAAGGGATGGGGTGGCTGGGGATGGGTGAGGTGGATGGGGATGGGTGAGGTGAATGGGGATGGGTGAGGTGGATGGGGATGGGTGAGGTGAATGGGGATGGGTGAGGTGGATCGGGATGGGTGAGGTGAGTGGGGATGGGTGAGGTGGATCGGGATGGGTGAGGTGAATGATGATGGGTGAGGTGAATGGGGATGGGTGAGGTGAATGGGGATGGGTGAATTGGATGGGTGAGATGGATGGGGATAGGTGAGGTGGATGGGATGGTGACGTGAATGGGGATGGGTGAGGTGAATGGGGATGGGTGAGTTGAATGGGGATGGGTGAGGTGGATCGGGATGGGTGAGGTGGATCGGGTTGGGTGAGGTGAATGGGGATGGGTGAGGTGGATGGGAATGGGTGAATTGAATTGGTGAGGTGGATGGGGATGGGTGAATTGGATGGGTGAGGTGGATGGGTGAATTGGATGGGTGAGGTGGATAGGGATGGGTGAATTGGATGGGTGAGGTGGATGGGGATGTATGAGGTGAATGGGGATGGGTGAATTGGATGGGTGAGGTGGATGGGGATGGGTGAATTGGATGGGTGAGGTGGATGGGGATGGGTGAATTGGATGGGTGAGGTGGATGGGGATGTATGAGGTGAATGGGGATGGGTGAATTGGATGGGTGAGGTGGATGGGATGGGTGAATTGGATGGGTGAGGTGGATGGGGATTGGTGAATTGGATGGGTGAGGTGGATGGGGATTGGTGAATTGGATGGGTGAAGTGGATGAGGATGGGTGAGGTGAATGGGGATGGGTGAGGTGGATGGGAATGGGTGAATTGAATTGGTGAGGTGGATGGGGATGGGTGAATTGGATGGGTGAGGTGGATGGGGATGTATGAGGTGAATGGGGATGGGTGAATTGGATGGGTGAGGTGGATGGGGATGGGTGAATTGGATGGGTGAAGTGGATGGGGATGGGTGAGGTGAATGGGGATGGGTGAATTGGATGTATGAGGTGGATGGGGATGGATGAGGTGAATGGGGATGGGTGAGGTGGATGGGGATGGGTGAGGTGGATGGGGATGTGTGAATTGGATGGGTGAGGTGGATGGGGATGTGTGAATTGGATGGGTGCGGTGGATGGGGATGGCTGAGGTGGATGGGGATGTGTGAATTGGATGGGTGTGGTGGATGGGGATGGGTGAGGTGGATGGGGATG
>MUZC01000065.1:871542-886956 GCA_002072015.1 Radix auricularia
GGTGGATGGGTGAGGTGGATGGGGATGGGTGAGGTCAATAGGGATGGGTGAGGTGAATGGGGATGGGTGAGGTGAATGGGGATCGATGAGGTGATTGGAGATGGATGAGATGGATGGGGATGGGTGAGGTGAATGGGGATAGGTGAATTAGATGGAGATGGTTGATGGGAGATATGTGCTGTTGTAGGTCTTGAAGCTGTAGACCTGCGTTCTTGGGAGGCAGTTAGCCATAGAGATCCGAGAATGTCAGGGCAGCCCCCCCCCCCCCCCCCNTTGGCCTGATATGACATCGAAAAAAAAATGTCAGGCATTTTTGTTGGGATATTTTTGTAGTGTGTGTGTGAGGGAGAGAGTTTTGTGTGTGTAAGACGTGCATGTGTGTGTGTGTGGGGGGGGGGGGGCTGGGGTACCAGACACAACACGATGATAAAAATATCGTGTTTACGTACTCATGTCCTTAGTCTGGGATTCGCATTTGTATTTAAGTTATTATCTAGTAGTCTATAAGTTATTTAATAGTGTCGTGCTCAATCTTTACTTAGTTCGAGACATGGTTCTAAATATAAAAACGTATATATTAACAACTCTATAACATCTCGGAAAAACAAACTGTTTTTTTTATGTAACTAGCCTTTAATATCAAAAGCTTTCCTCGTTTTTTTAAAAAAAATTTAAAAGATTTTCCTTCACGCTAATCCATCTGGTGTGTGTGTCCAAAGTTAACTGTTACTAGACTATATATTTACGGTTGGTCCGTTTAAATCTTCATTGTGATTTGAGTTCTTTTCAGTTGCCATACGTTAGAGTTAGAGTTACTGACAGTGTCAGCTTCCCTGAAGGAAAGGAATGGTAAGGAGATTAATATTTTTTTGTCTGTAATTTTTACATTACCCATCATAAGACTTGCTTTAAATTTAACGGGGATTTCATAAGCACCTGTTATAATTAAATATTTTTTTTTAAACGTAAAAAAAAAAAAAACAATTTTCGACTATAGATCCTTTATATACGAGACATAACTATAAGGATGTTCATTATAATACGCAGCGCAAGACAATCCAAAAATACAAAAAAAATTTATAAAGCCCTTCTAATAGCATTTTGCTGACTTATATTGTAAGAGTTTTATTCAAGTTTAGTTATGCGATATTTATTGGGGATAAAGTGTTTGAAGCTATTCAGGTAATTATTTGCAGCATTGCTCGTGTAATTCTTTCCTCATAATAGCCTACCTTTAAACAAATATTCGATCTCGACATACAAACAGAAAATAAATAACACTGTTGATTTACCGGGCAATTAAAATTATTCCATTAAAACCCATAATATCGCAAGCCTTATCCCACCCCCTCCCCCGAACAATTAAGACAGGTGTGCATTTGTAGTGGTCGTTATACATCTTCGTTGAAAGGTTTTAAAAAAAAATTGCGGCTATTTCAAATGTAATTTCTCTTAATTGAGTTTTCCACAAATAGGCAACAGTTATTTTAAAGGAAATAATTTTTATAATTGATAGACTGGTTGTTTGTTGTTTTTTTTTTTGTTTTTTTTTTTTAAATTTTTAAATTTTTTTATACCTTGAAAGGAAATAGGGTTTGGTTGTTTTTAAAAAAAAAAAACTATTTTATACTAGATGCCCGCGACCTCAGCGTTTTACTGTTAGGTGAATGTAATAACCATTACACTACGAAATATATGTTATTTTGATGTTCTGAAAGATCATAGTAATTGACTTCAATTCAACATCGATGGCCTCCTACGTTGTGCTCTAACTGTTCTTGCAATCTGTCTGGTCAGTGGGGTCAGACAGCTAGCTACTTGGTGTCCGGCATGTTTGGACCATGATGAGAATTATATATATATCCTTTCTTAAACGACATTTTTTCTACATGAATAATGCATTTGGCAAAGGCATTCATCTCGTTATATTGGCAACATGCAATAACGACAGCTTGCTGAACAGATGGTGGTGAAGTGTGAGTTTTGAAGCATGTCGATAAACTGAAATATTGACATCCTAACGTGGATGCAGTATGCTTCAAACATCGAACCAGTTCAATGACCCAATGGGCCGTCCAAAAAGTACGTCACGCTCCAGAAGAAAAGGTGTAAGAAAGTGTGACAGTTTGTGACGGGGGAAGGGAGAGAGAAGGTGCCGCCATGTATGACATCACGGTGTTTTATATTAAATTTTACTTATTTTGTTATTAAAAAATATTTTTGATTGAAAGTGTGACGGTGTGACGTATACTTTAAAAAGAAAAAAAAGGGGGGGGGATTTGTGACAGGGGAAAGGGTGGAGTTAAAAATTGTCAACAAAAAAAATAGCGTGACGTACTTTATGGACGGCCCCAAGCTAAAAGTTTTCAAGTGAGTATCGGTAATCCATACTATCAGCTCTCTTTTACACAAATGATCTACCCAAAAGAATCTCATCTGGAATAAAAACTTTGGTAATTTACTGATGATTGTTTAATATATAGAACAAAACAAGGAGGTCAATCCTACAATAAAGATCCAGATGGATTACAAAAATGTCCAACAAATTAATACATATTTTTAATGCAAAAATTGTATGATACAGAAGTATATTGCGACCGCAGACCAAACCGGTCTGTTGACGAGTGACGCAGTGTTCACAGGCAACGGCTATGAAGGTTCCACGCTGTTTCCACCCGACTTGTTTCCTTAACAAGTGTCAAGTACCCTTTCGGAGCTGGGTGGACTCGGGGACGCCCTTGGACCCGGTAACAAATCCCTGCTTTCACGAAGATTTGTGACCATTAACCATCGGTACGTCCAGGCTTTAGGGAATTGGGGGCCCTAGGCAAAGTGAATTTGGTGGCCCTGAATGTAATAGAAAAAGATTAAAATTACCCAATTTATTTTTAAAAATACCTGTATCTATATCAACAAATAACTGAAATTTATACTAACATATTCGTACAGATGACATAAACCAGGGGTCGGGAAACCATGGCTCACGAGCCATATGTGGCTCTTTTGGTGGCTGCAGCTGGCTTGCACACAAATGTTCGATTCATTTTTTTTATTTATTCAGTCGTCTTTGATCTTCATATTTATTATTATTACGTATAAAAAATAATCTCAATCAGCTAAATGTGAAAATATAAATAGCTGGAAATACATTCTGATCCCTGCAACAAGCAGTATTTGCATTTGAAAACAAGTTAGAACTCTTTATCAGCGACCTTGAAACAGGTCGTGTACTACACGTTTAAAAACTGGGAGAGTTCTTTATAAAACAAGTTAGAACTCTTTATCAGCGACATTGAAACAGGTCGTGTACTACACGTTTAAAAACTGGGAGAGTTCTTTATAAAACAAGTTAGAACTCTTTATCAGCGACCTTGAAACAGGTCGTGTACTACACGTTTAAAAACTGGGAGAGTTCAAAGAAACGTGCACATTAAGTGACCATGCTTCTTAATAATCAATAATCAGCGGCTAGTATATATGGACTTTCCCTAAGGCACTCGTCTTTTTAAGTTCATCACCCATCCACACGAGTTTGCAGTGGACAGCACTGACCTGCGTGTTGCGTACCCGGTGACTCCGTCAGAGATTTTGAGCTCCAAGCTGCTGACCTGAAGGGCTCAGACATGTGGGTCAATAAGTTCAAGTCCCTGAATGAAAATGTGGACAGACTTGCACGATTGAGAGCACAGTTGGCCAACACAAGTTAACAGAAATGAAAAAAAACTTCAATACGCAGATCAGCTGATTGTCAAAACCTAGCACATGACGCTTCCCGTCATATACTACACAGACAGTTGTGTGAGCATTGTTGTACTGACGTGTTTGGCTCTAAGTATGCATGAGAGCAGACTTTCTCATTCTCACGTTTACAGAACATTAAGACCAACCAGCGATCACGTTTAACGGATGGAGGTCACAACGCCAGCATGAGGCTTAACCTCATCATGTATCAACCATGCAGAGTTAAAGCCATCAGCAAAGCCGTGGAGCTCCATATGTCACATGAACAGCAACAGCATAACAATGATATTAAATAGAATTCAGAGATATAATTCAGTGGCGGATTTAGCTATAGGGCAGGGGGGGGGGGCGGGTCGCCCCCCCCCGCGCACCTGTTCGGTCTAAAATGGCGCCCCCCTTAAGACGCCCTTAATGAACACTAAAAAGGTGTAACTAGAGCAGAAAAAAAGATTGTTAAACACGAAACTTTTAATCAATCACTAAACTGCAATACGACAATATTGGCTTGCTAAATATCGTATTTCAAAACTGCAATATCTGGTTTGGTCAGTCAGGAGCGTCGCTAAGTGGAAAAGAATAGAGAAGCATTGAAACGAATGTTAGGCGTGACATTGTTTTAGCAAAACAGAGGACACAGAGAACAATCTTGCTTTATTTATGGTAGTTGTAGAAATACTGGAAATTTTCGTTAAATGTTAAGTTTATTAGCCAACTATGATTCCACTTTAAACAGTCATCTAAAGTTTAAAAAGAAAAATGAAATTTATTTAAGTAATGATGTGCAAATTCATTTAATTCAATCATTTGCACCTGAATTATCAGCAGCAATTGATAATAAAGTTAAGTCTTCACATTTCTTTTCTTTAATTATTGATTCAACCATTAATATATCTAAAATTCATCAGATGTCACTTTACGTTCAGTTTTAAAATTAAGAAATGTTGAGGAAAGATTTATAGGCTTGTATACTTTGGTAAACAGAAATGCTGCAAACCTGCATTTGCTTAGAAGATTCTAACGGAACTACACATTACAAAAGCGAAACATTGACATCACAATCTGTGGAGGACATGCATACGATGGCGCATCTGTGATGTCTGGAATTAAGAGTGGACTTAAAACTTTCACAAAATATTGTCCCCATGTTTTGAATTTGGTCACTATCGAAGCAATTTCTGTACACAGTAGTATACAGTGGGTTTGTTTTTTTTTTGGCTCAGCTGAAAGGTTGTATGCATTCTTTACGTCTAGTTTACCACGTCTACATACTCTTAAAAAAAAGATAATAAATGTCACTATGAATTAACAGTAAAACTCAGAAATGACTTTCTGATACAAGATGGTCAAGCCATAAGCATGCAGTCGATGCAGTTGTTGAATCATTCTCTGCTATTCTAGCCACTCTAGAAGATATAAATTCAGGGAAATCAACATAACATAGAGGAAGTGTCGGAAGTCAGAGCAGAAGCTGTGGGACTATCTGTTTTAATAACAAATATTCTTTTGTTTTTTCTGATGCTATTTGTACAAAAGCTGGTTGATATTTTCGTGTTATCAAACCACTTGTAGTGCAAGAGTATTGACATTGCAATTGCAAAACGATTGATCGATGTTGGGAGAAATAAGTTTGTTAAAAAGAGAAGCGATCAAGCTTTTTAAAATTCTGAAAGTAGATGTCTAATCATCTATTAACGAAAATTGTTCCAAACTAGATGTTAAAAACAAAATTTAAAGAAACTCAAATTTGCAAAAAATAAAAGTATGGCAGGTGAACTTAGTAGAGATGAAAGGGCTGATGATCCAACTACTAGTTTTAAATCTGAAACATACTTCACTATCTGGGATAAACTACTAAAATAAACAGGGACCCCGTGTCTCTTCGCTCTTACCATTTCAAATTCAACTTTGACCTTTTACAGGAATTATCGATTTCTTGTCCCTCGGTAAATTATTAATCGTTTAATCAATGACTATTGCCATTTGTTCGTTTTAGTTTAATTTATTTATTGTCATTTTCACACAATTAAAAAAAAATATCTGTTGACTGTTGGCAGTATGTTAATATTAAAATTTAAAAGTTATAATAATTTATGGAAAAAAAGTTCAAGTGCAATTTACAGTGGACCCCGGTATACGGCGTTCCCAGCTTACGATTTTTTTACGATACGATGTGGAGTACGGCCAAACGGACGATGTTTTCTGGGCCCCTCGTTACGACATTCTCCCCGCTTTGAGGCCATACAAAAATTTCAAAAGGAAAAAATAATGGGAAAAAAAGCAAATTCAATTTTAAGTGTTTGTATAAATTCACTATTAAGTGTAACATAATGTAATTAGCATAATTGATACGTTTTTATTTCTGAATCTGCAGTATCCCCCCCCCCCCTGCCTCCGCCCATTACCACCTCAGGTCCCGTCACTCCAAAGGTAAATACAATTTAATCGTTCCTTTCTTTATTATGTATATTTTTTAAAATAAAAAAATTGTTATTTTATTATATACATGTAAATGTAGGCTAAATTCTGTACTGTACTGTACTGTAATACTGCACTATTAACTTACTATACACGTACTATGTTTTTAGTAATTTTTAATATAATAAGTGTATATAATTTGTAATATACAATTTTGATGCTTTTACCTGGGGTTTTTCACGCATTAGCTAGTTCTATTCCCCACCATACGACGATTTTCACTATATATTATATAGTATACAAAACCAACTCCAGAAAGGATTATAGTGATAAATTATAGTTTATAGTCGTATACCGGGGTTCACTGAAACTGTGTATCTATTCTATTATTTCTTTTACTTTTACCTTTTTCAATTGTTATTCTTTACTGAACTGAGTTATGCGTCGTGTGTTGGTAGATTGGCACAGAACTTGACCTGAGAATTCCAGGTATTTTTTAAATAATTATTTTTTTAAAAATGTTTCCCTCAAAATAGGAGACTACTAGTTTATGTTTTACAGTACTTCAAACCTTACTTCAATGAATCTGCTACTCTGCTACTATCGCAGTGTTCCCCCTTTTGAACATGGCTGCCTGCGGGAACGTGCAAGTCGCAATTTAACGCCAGTATAGATTAAATAACATTTTTGAAAAGAACAAAATTGTTTTTAAAAAGTGTTTACATCTAAAGAAAAGGAACGGAAATTAAAAATCGTATTTGGTATGTTGATTTATTTATA
The DNA here is from genome assembly GCA_002072015.1 of Radix auricularia. Classification (NCBI taxonomy): domain Eukaryota; kingdom Metazoa; phylum Mollusca; class Gastropoda; family Lymnaeidae; genus Radix; species Radix auricularia. Next base: position 878,479 of record MUZC01000065.1, read on the forward strand.
AATACTTTTTCTAAATACACATGTCTAATGTAGACCGCCGCATACTATTTAATTATTTAAACTTTAAACTATTTGTCTTCAGGCCCAATGAGTCAATGACAATATCATTCAATCAATGATTCCAGAATTTTTAGTTTTCAATTAGGAGAAAATGTTTTCTGTTTTACTCTTTCTATCCCTAACTGTAAAACGTAAGCCTTAATGAACTTAATTTTACTTAATGCAGCTAATTACGTTGAATTGGATTTTTTTTAAAATAATTAATTCCAGGAAATTAAAATTAACAGAAAACATTGCATGATTAAATTTGATGGATGAAGCGAAGTATGTCGACCGTGACGTCACGACATTACCTGTTGCTGGAAAAGAGAGTTGTATAAATTCTAAAAGGATTTTAAAAAATCGAAGGTTTTAGGGTTTGGGTAGGTATAGTCACTATAGACTATAGTTATAGTCTTAGGCTTAGGTATAAGTTATAAGTTAGCCTTTTTATAGTAAACATAGCCTTATAGTTATAGCTATAGAATTTTAGCTTTTTAAAGAACGTGCCATAAAAACAAAGATGGCCACCGGTAATGACCGTGACATCATGGTCGACATACTTCATTTTAACCAATTTGAAATAGATTTTGCAATGATTTGACTTTTGAATCTTGAACAATTTGACAAAATGAGGGGTAGGACTGCAATCTGGCTTATAAAAAATAAAAAAATTAAATGGAAAAGACGTAAAAAAGGTAAGGGTTCACTTTCTTGGATTCTTTGGATTTCACCGCATTAAGTTTCTTAATTTTATTTTTTATTTTTATTTTCGTTTTATTTGTGTATTGTATGTTAGTTGAAAAAGGCTCTTTGCCAAAACGTTTGCTGTTTTGTTACGCTCTTTGCCAAAACGTTTGCTGTTTTGTTACGTCCAAATTTGATTTGAAGACCTGACCTAAGGCAAAGGGCTAGGGAAAATAGGGCTATGTCACACTATGTCATGAATGTGACATTTTTTAATTTAGTTATATCCTGTTTTTTTTTTTTTTTGTAGTCCCATAACCTCCTTTTTTTCAAGGTCGTAGGGGGTTCTAAATGTTTCCATTAGAACATTCTCGGGCTTAATAGACACTGGCCGCGCCCATCCCTCTCCAGGTCAGTTTTTCTTAGCGTTAGCCATTTCTCAACATTTTTATAGTGGCTTTTCGTGGGCTCGATCCCACGCCCCTCAGCTTGTGAGGCGAGCGCTCTATTGACTTCGCTACCCAGCCTTATTATGTTACAGTCCCCTCTTTCTATAAAGAAGATTATTGTATCCTAGGCTTATCAAATGTCTAGTCTTGTATTTTTATTAGAATTTTAAATTTTGATTGAGTGGTTTTCCTGTTTTGTTTTTTGTTTGTTGTGTGCCTACCACACCCTCGAGTAAAGCTGAACTGAGCATGTTACACATAGATATTTAACTATAAAAGTCATGTCCTACAGTTAAAATTTTAAAGAAGACTTACTGAGTCACTAAGTATTTCTTTTTCATTTCTTGATACAATGAGTTTTTTTTAAGAGTCATAATTATCATAAAACTTATGTCATGGTATGATAATGTAGCTTTAGTCTTTAATAATATTCCCCTAAAAAACTTAATAATTAAAAATACTTATCATGAGTGTTGAGTCAGTTAAGATGAAGATCAAAAGTTCTCAGCACAAGTTAATTGGACATTGGGCTTAGATTATAACTATTGTGATGTCAATATTTGCCTGACAAATCTAATGAGTTGGGATTAAGAGGTTAATTGTACATCAATTAAATATTCTAGCAGCTGTGGATGTACTTAAAAGGAATACATTTCTTACCTGTGACTAAGCCATCAATTTTCAGCTTAGTTTGAACAGGTATTTGGTGGTAAAAACTATTGATATAAATGTATTAAGAGTCGGACTAACAGAAAGTATTTTTTTTCTGTTCAACGTTTTTGTGCATTAACGAATATTACCAAAGAAACATTCAGTGTTGATGAAAGCAGTCATTATCATTAAGATTAATTTTTATGACCTTTGAGATAGAATTGTCTTTAGTTATGTAATGAGATTTTTTTAATGGAGTCACTTAACACTGTTTCAACTCTTAGCTTTAATACCACTGGGGTCATCTTGCCTATAGAGATTGTTTCTCTATTGATTCATTTGTTGCGTTTTTTTAACCACGTTTTTTTTAACTTTCTTTCGTTTGTATTTATTTATTTTTTGTAAAAATATTGGGGTGAGTGCATCAAAATCCCATTCTAATTTCAGAAATACACCACAAAGATAGGTGTTTGGTATAAAAAATTAAATATTTATACGGTCGAACCCACTTATCTTGACCTCGGTTATCCCGCCAACCCTATTATCTCGACGCTTTTCAGAAAACCCATAGGCCGTTGACATAACAGGGTCCGACTGTAATTTAAAAGGCAAAAGAGGATGAGTGAACTGCATATGTAAAACCTCATAAGCGTCCTTCCTACGTTTTTAGTCATAGTAAATCAATGTACTTGAAGTTATGTTTTAATTTATTTTCTTCTCTTTAGTCCACTTATAAAAATGTGCTTTTTTAAAAAAAAAAAATATTTTTTACCTCTATTTATTAAATTCTATGTAGGACAGGGATGTCCAGACTTGTTGCAAGAAGTGTCATATCTCATAAAGGAAAAATATATGGGGGCCAGATTAAGATAATAATAAAAATGACATACTTTGAGACTGAATTACAGGTTCTTGAATTATATCATTTGTTGCTTTTTTGTTTTTTAGTTTGTTGAGAAATATTTTGTTGGGGAATTCTGGAATTTATTATTGTGGTTTTTTATACTTTTATTTGGACCCCGCAACTCTCAGTATGTCAACCGAGCACACATGCCGCTTGACCACTTATAGTGGTTAGAAGTTGAATTTAATTTTCTGAAGTTGGATAATTAGTATGGTATTCAGAATTCATCTTTGCGGGTATTAAGCAAGTTAAAATTATATATTCTGTAATAAAATAATCATCCCCATATTTTCAAATATTTTTTTAGAAAGCTATTTTGTAACTGAGGAAAACACCAAGTGTAACTAAATCAAGACAGATCTATAACAAACAGTCATCTCGCAGACAGCCATGTCCAGTGTATTGGTTGTGTTTCGTCTTACCAGATTGGTGTCTGCACCTCTGGCTCAAACTCTTACTGTGAGTAGTTGTGCCATTAATTTTTAAAAAAAATGCTTATCAGTTTTGTCATAACAAATTAATGAGGATGCATGTAATGAATATTTGTATAATTCACTTCATAGTTTAGGGTTATACACATTTTTTAAACAAAGGTTCCATAAATGACTTTTATCCAGCATTGAGAGGGTTACCAGATTATATCCAACGGAAAGAAAGCTCAAAATCTTAAAAAGTACTTTTAACATTATTTATGATATAAATAGTCTCTAACTGATTTTCATTTAAATGAATATTGCTGAAATTGTCAGCTTTTCTTTGAGCGTGTCATTACTTTTAATTCATGAGTTTGATAAAAATGTGTTTAATTCCTGTCCTCTCAGCACAACATTTCCTGCCAGCTCTATCCATCTCATGTCAAACATTTCTCAACTTCACCTATATCACGAATGTCTTCCTCATCTAAACCTCTTGACCCAGGGGTATTCTACGAAGCAGTAAAGACCTCTGGGGTTAATTTTTTCTGTGGAGTGCCTGATTCATTGCTTAAAGGTAATGTATGCTAATTTAGACGAACACGACGAACACGTAGTAATAATTTTATAAGATGCAAATTGTAATTTTTAATTACTTAAAATACAAAATTATTTTAACCAAAGCTGCTATGTTTGTTTATTGATCAACAAGCACAATGTGTTAATATCACAAAAAATAATATCAGCGTTCCTAAATAATTTTGATTCATTAAAAAATGCTTGCTGTTGGCTGTACATTTTTATTCAGTCTTTGAAGATAGGGCTCTGTTTAAAGGTAGTATGTTTAAAATTTCAATTGTTTCTATTGTTGTGAGACATGGACTTTGACTTCAAACTTAAGAAAGGATGGCTGTAGGGGCCCTCTAAACAAACTGATACATAACATTGGGTTGTGAACGACCAAAGAGTTAATTAAATATTGATTATTGAGAATCAATAATTCGTGGTCAAAACATTTAAAGATTGAATACTGTGAAGTGCAGTATGTGGTTAATTAAGATCTCACACATAAAGACTTATCTCTGGCAAGTCTGTTTAGCTCTCTCTAAAAAGTGTGTCTGTAAGAACCAAATATTTAAACCACTAATCACAAGGACCAGAGAAACTATTTATACTGTATTAATCACAAAATAAAAATATAAAATTGTGTAGTTAAGAATTTGCTGAACTTAAATTAAATTTGAAAAAAAAAAATCTCAGTGTTTCCCAAGTTTGGTTAACATGTATTAAATAGGGACCAATGTTTAATAAGGAGTAGAAGTTATTTGTGCCAAAGACTATTTTTAAAATCTCTTTCTAAATTTCTAAAAGAAATTAAAGAGGAAAAAAAAGGAAAGAACAAAATTGTTTTACTTTAGTTAAAGTTAAAATTTTTCCCAATTTAATTGACTGAAATAGTCAGGTTTACTTGTTTAATTTGAGCTAATGATTTCTAATTTGATTATGTGAAGGCTACAGTTTGAGACTGAATATCGTTTTTTTAATAACTTATCTTTGTTACTCATGTTTATCTGTTACTCAACTAATACAGTCTTAACATTGAGGTTTTTTTTATTACAAAATAGATTTTTAAAAAAATATTCACAAAGCATTTATTTCAAAAGTAAATTTGCTCTTTGTGGCCAATCAATAAAGTTTTGACATCTGCCAGTAACTGCTAATCTTGTGAGTACAGTTGCATGAGTTTCTGTTTACTTTATTTCTTGGTGTTTTAAAATAATTTTTTTCCTCTTCAACCCTCAATCCCTTACATCAAACCTCTTGGCAAACAGTAACTTAGACAGATGGTAGATATTTGTTGTCTCAACATTGAACTTCTCTCCTAAACTTCACTATTTGAGGATTAACATTTCAAAGAACAGATGGGTTTTCTTGTTGATTTTAAAAGATAAAGTTTATCATGATTTAGTTAAATAGCTTTAATCATGAGAAAAGCCCCAAGATATCCCACAAGAAGGTCACTGAAGGTGCACTCAGTGCTGTACTGTAATAAAGATATTGACCCAGTTTCAGTGCTGTCTTAAGCCTTTGATCTATGTTCCCTCTTGCATGGTGACTTGCTGAAGGCTTGAGACACATGGCTCTTATTTCATATGTTATCAGTGAAATTCTTTCTGTCTCTTTATAATTGTTTCATTTTTTTTCTTCTTCAGATTTCTGTGCATATGTTACTAGTAATGCTTCTGACAAAGATCATGTGATTGTAGCTAATGAAGGAGCCGCTGTTGCATTGGCCAGTGGTTACCATTTAGCAACTGGGAAAACTGCTATGGTCTATTTGCAGGTTTTCATTTTTAATCATATTTTAAGGTTATCAAATCTTGTTTTCCAATAATCACCTTGAATAAGACATAAAAAAGTAATTTTATCTCTTCGTGTTGTTTCTAATAGTTGAAATTTCTGTGGTGTTGGAGACAATAATTGTCCTGAATGTGTGACTAATTAACATTTAACTCTTAAAGTCACAGAAGGGTTTGCAATAAACGTCCGCCTCAGTCCCGTAAGGATTTCCCGTATTACGATCAACCAGTTATGAAATTAAAAAATTTGCGTAAGATCCATTTATAATATTATTGTCATGCTGACTTATTTTTTAGGCTAAGAATGGTTATTTTACGCACCCAAAAGACCGTACTGAGTTTAAAACAATATTTACCTGTAGTTTAGTACTATCGTTTTAGTAATAAAGTATAGTGAAAACGTATCTTCGAAAAAAAAAAACTTTAAAAAATTACCAACAAACATCACGAATCGAGCTATAACACTAGCGCGGGAAACGGCCGCCATTCGCGGAAGTCGAATACATCATTTTTCAAGCATTGAAGAGTTTATACTTTCCGAGATCTCATTTCTAACGAGATTGGTATGTAGGGATGCATTACGAAGCTTTACGGATAGCGACTTTAAGAGTTAATATCTGAATCTCTGTGTGTTAGAACTCAGGTCTTGGGAACATGGTGAACCCCCTGATGTCTCTTGCCAATCCAGCAGTCTATAGTATTCCTATGTTGCTCCTTGTTGGCTGGAGGGGAGAGCCAGGAATCAAAGATGAGCCTCAACATAGGGCCCAGGGTGGAATAACTCAAAGTTTGCTAGGTAGGTTATTTCCCCTTCCATTCAGTTGCTGCAAAAACATAAAGAGAACCAGACATTATGTTTTATAATTATAGTTTTTGGTAAACTTGGTATAAAATTGGCATGGGATTAAATTATTATGTTCATGTTGGAGAGCTGAATTATTAATTTTTTATTTAATATAAACTATATCTAGTAACTGATATTTTTCAAGTTCTACTGACAGTTAAATTTATTTTATAGAGTTGAAGTTAAAGAATACCGTGATAAAAATTTTTGCTTGAACTTATTTCCTGGGTGACAGTCCATAATAAGCACTTATCTCTAGATGCTTCACCCTCAATAAAAAATTTCTTGCATTCAGTGTTATTATCAGAGCTGTAATTTATTCATCATTATTTTTCCTAAGAATACAATTAATTTGACAAGGATGTTTTTTTTTTAAAACTGAAAAGTAACTGAATCATTGAGCACATGTTATTATGTTACTTTCACAAAACAATTTATCTGTTGCTACAGAATGTATGGACATCCCTTGTGCTGTCCTCCCTAAGGATCAAGATGAAATGAAAGCTGTGAGTTTTATAATAATTTGATGATGGCTCTCTGCTATAGCTCTAAAACTATACATGCTTACCTAACATACAATTTTACTTTGATGTCACATGATTTCCTTCATTTATGTTTCTTCTAAAAAGCATGCCAACCATTTTTATATTAGATAACCGTACCAGTGTTTATTTTAAATAAATATTTTAATTTGAAATTATTATTCTTTTGTAGTTGCTAAAAAAAAGTCAAGAACACTTTGAGGAGAAGAGATCACCATTTGCTCTGTTGGTCAAGAGTAAAACATTCTCATCATTTAAGCTGAAAATTTTAAATGATAATTAGTGAGTGGATTTTTTTGAGACTGTAATAACAATAAGTTTGTTTAGACTCTTCAGTTTTGAGGACCAATTAGGCATTAAAAAACAACAACAGGTTAACTGTCTATTAGCAAGGTAGTATTTTCTTAGTTATTAAAACCCACAAGAGAATGTGACAAATTTAGCAACTCCCACCTTGTCTGCTGGTGACGTCATGTTTACCTCTCTTGTCCCACGCCCGTTCAACATAGCATATTTTTTTTTTAAAATTGAGCAAAACTAGGGTATTCATTGAGAATGGATTTGTTTAGTTTTAAAGTCACATTATTTTAAATTGGTCAATTTGCCAGAGTTGTATTTAAATTGATATTTAATTGTTGTTTTAAGTGTTGACCCATTTGACCTGCCAAAAATGGACTCCGGGTGATACACTATTATCAAAGAATTGAAGTTAGGGTTAAATAGTCAAGATTAAACAAAACTGAGCCTGACCGTAGACCTGTTAACAACCTTAGACTTGATTCAAATAGCTCTAATTATTTAATTTTCTGATTATGAAATTGTGAAAAAAGAGATGGGGGGGGGGAGGATTGTGGTTGAACCATGAATTCTGTAATTGTGACACTAGTGGATAGAAAATTTGTCTCCCTGGAAGCATGACAGTATTTTTTTTTGGTGGGGGTTGGGGCTATTGCGGTTTGGATTTTTAGATGCACTCTTCCAAGGATGAGATTTAAATTTTGTCATTAATCCTTTCATTTTGAAAGTTTTCCACTGACAAGAGAAGAGGCATTGTTCAAAGTTATCAACTGTCTTGAAGAAAAAGATGCTGTTGTAGGAACAACTGGAATGTTGTCTCGAGAATTATTTGAATACAGGTATGATGATACATACAGTAGTTTATGATGAGAGTTATTGGAATACAGGTATGATGGTACATACAGTAGTTTATGATGAGAGTTATTGGAATACAGGTATGATGGTACATACAGTAGTTTATGATGAGAGTTATTGGAATACAGGTATGATGGTACATACAGTAGTTTATGATGAGAGTTATTGGAATACAGGTATGATGGTACATACAGTAGTTTATGATGAGAGTTATTGGAATACAGGTATGATGGTACATACAGTAGTTTATGATGAGAGTTATTGGAATACAGGTATGATGGTACATACAGTAGTTTATGATGAGAGTTATTGGAATACAGGTATGATGGTACATACAGTAGTTTATGATGAGAGTTATTGGAATACAGGTATGATGGTACATACAGTAGTTTATGATGAGAGTTATTGGAATACAGGTATGATGGTACATACAGTAG
>MUZC01000065.1:887416-911856 GCA_002072015.1 Radix auricularia
CAAGGCCAGACCTAGGAAGACCAACCAGAACATACAGTAGTTTATGATGAGAGTTATTTGAATACAGGTATGATGGTACATACAGTAGTTTATGATGAGAGTTATTGGAATACAGGTATGATGGTACATACAGTAGTTTATGATGAGAGTTATTTGAATACAGGTACAATTGTGCATACAGTAGTTTATTTTCCATATGTTGGACCCACTGTTATTGAGTTTACTCATGTATCTATTCATTAGCTTCTTAACCATGATTGCCTTGCATTGCAATCCTTCAATGTTTATTAACAAGCCTGTTGGAAAAGCGAAATTTTCATGGATGATATTAAGCATGGTTTTAAAAAAAGATTTTGCGATTTTTAAAGACCTTATAATTTTGCAGAGTTTCCATGAAAATGGGTCATGCTCGAGACTTTTTGACTGTTGGATCTATGGGACACGCCTCAGCTATAGCTTTGGGAATTGCTCTTCAGAAAAAAGATCGTCAGGTAAATCAAATTGATAGAATTTTTAAAAATATTTTTTTAATAAGGTTGTTATAATTACAGTCAAATATGAAAGTAGAAAGTTAAAATACATTTAGACTTTCCCTAGTTTGTTTTCCTTTTAGGAAATACTGGCACTCCCTGAAATTTGAAATTCAGATCTTTAATTTTCAGTTTAAATACCGTATATTCCGACATATGAAACAAATTTTTAACCCTTAGAAATCATCTCAAAAGTCTGCTGTTGTCTTATAAGCTGGTTATAGTCTTATTGTATTAGTACCTGTTTATACAGTACAGTACCATTACCGTAATATAGTACAGTATACAAATGGCTGACAGTCAAGACCCTAACATGCCTCCACCAGGAACAAGAAAGAAATAGGAAGTCAGTTTTAAACTGAAAGTGTGTTGGAAAAAGGATGGTCTTATATGGTGAAAATAGCTTAAAATTGATATCTAAACAGGAAAAGTCGACTTATACGCCAGAATATATGGTCATTCTGTACTTTTTTAACATATGCGTAAAATAATTTTTTTTTAAAAATCACACTGTATTATGTTCAAAGTAGTTTGTGTGGCTCTTACAGGTATTCTGCCTAGATGGTGATGGAGCTGTACTCATGCACATGGGCACACTAGCCACTATAGGCCAACAGGGCCCAACTAACTTCAAGCACATTGTTTTCAACAATGGTGCCCACGACTCTGTAGGGGGGCAGCCGACAGAGGCTGCAAATCACGAAGACTTTGACCTGTGTGCCATTGCAAAGGGATGTGGTTACAAAGAGGTAAGAGTTGTAGCACAAACAAATAGTGGGTGAGACTGCAATCAGGCTTATAGATAAGTAGATGGATAACATGCAAACAGGGTATGTAAAGCCTGACAAGACATCACAAAATGTTTTGTGACATCTTGTCAGGCTCATGCATACCCTGTTGGCATGCGGTCTATCTACTAAAGAGTTGTTGAGTATACCACTAAGATCATAAGTTTATCATTGTGGAAATATGTTTGCATTAATTTGTAAAATTAAGAATTGTCGTCTTTAAATGGGGGAAAGAACAATAATTTAATTTAAATATTTTGATTAAAAGTAAACCCTCTATTAAAGCAAATTAGTATTTTGTTACAATTAAAAATATTCATTATATTTTTACTAAAGATTTTATGAATGCCTTGGCAGGTTTTTGTTGCCAAAACAGAGCAGGAAATTGAAGAGAAAGTCCAATACCTTCACAAAGCTAAGGGTCCCATTTTATTGGAGTTAAAAGTCAAACTGGGCTCAAGGCCAGACCTAGGAAGACCAACCAGAACAACTCTTGAAAACAAAGATGACTTCATGGATTTCTTACGGGTCTAAGTACTTATTTTACTTTGCTTTCAGTATGACAATATTACCAAATGTTGCCTGTGCATCAGTGTTGCATTTCAAGAATTGTCTCTCTACTATTTGCCTTATTGGGAATTTTTGTCAAATTAATAATTTTTGCTTTGTATGTTTTTGGGGTGTTCACTCTGTCTGAGTATTCTTTATTCAAATGATATATAACTTATTGGTTGGAATATCTTAGATTGCAATAAATGGCTGTGTTTAATTTATAATTATATTTTAACTCTTAAAGTCGCATAAGGTTTTCAATAAACTTCCGCCTCATTCCCGTAAGGATTTCCCATATTAAGATCAACTGGTTATGAAATTTTAAAAATTGCATAAAATCCAATTATAATACCATTGTCATACTGACTTCATTTCTTGGGCTAAGAATTGTTATTTTACTTATCCAAAACACTGTTTTAAGTTAAATACTATATTTACCTGTAGTTAAGTACTAAAATTTTTATAATCAAGTATAGGAAAATCGCTTCTTCAAAAAAAAAAACTGTAAAAACTACCAAAAAACCTCGGGAATGGAGCGATAACACTAGCGTGGGCAACGGCAGCCATTGCCAAAAGTCAAATACATCATTTTTCAAGCATTGAAGAGTTTTTACTTTCCGCGATCTCATTTCTAACGAGAGTGGTATCTAGGGACTGTTACAGGATAGCGGGCATAGACGCATTACAACACTTTGCGACTTTAAGAGTTAAATTAGAGGAGCAAATCTGTTTGTAAAAAATAATTTCTATATAATTTATAAAAATTTAATTAAAAATAATCTAGTACAAGACAATTTTTGTCAAATGTCTTTTGTGAGAATTTGCTTTTTACAAAGAATGTAAGAATATTCAATCTTTTCACAGAGGGCAGTTTATTTCATTAAAAATACATTGACCAAAAGTATTAATGTACATGACTTGAAGTCATATATGCTTATGTGTGGGATTGTGCATTGATTTTAATTGTACAGTTATGGGTGACATATATTTCAGTTGGGCTGCCATTACAATAATTTCACCATTGATTTTCGCTTATTTTGAAAGTCACGGTTGTTAAAGTTCATAGGATACATGTTTTCATTGAAGTTTTTTTGTTGCCTTATTTTATCTCAACTTAGTAGCATTCTTTTAGTTTTTCAGTTATGGCTCAAATACTTCAATGATAAATTTTCAAGAATTTAAATATAGGATACTAACATAAATTTTTTAAGAAATTCCATTCCCAGCATTTAAAGATAATTAATACCTTTAGAATATTCCTACAAAAATTCATTCCTATAATTTTTAGTTTTTTTTAAAACTTGCTCTGCTCATTCTTGAAATAAATATTTCACCAATGCCTAAGGTCAGATTGAGCTGAAATTTTCAATGACAATGTGTGAGCAATTAATAATAATAATCCATAAAATAGTTTATTTTAAATTAACATATTTGTGTATGTATTTTGCCATAAATTACTTCACAAGAATGTGGCGGTGTAACAGTGCTGTTTGCCTTTAGACCTAGAGACCAGTGGTCATCCCAGCAATCGATCACAAGTAAAATTTAAGTTTTTTCATTAACACCCTGTTTTACTTAAAGATGTTTTCAAGAAATGTGAACAATTCTTACTTTTATCAATTTTCTGCCACATTGTTTGTAAAGCAGACAGATCATTGGCAAAACCTGGGATCTGAGATTAAAAAAGAGCAGAGGTTCAATTCCTGAGATTGTTTAGAAAGAAACATCTTCAAAATGTTCACTTTATATCAAATAAGTTGTATGAGAAATTACATAAGTTGGAGAGTGATAATTGATTACTAGATGATTTTCCATAGAGTAAAATAAGAATCCATTTTTTAAAAACTTTTTAAAGCAGGATAAAATATATTAATTTTTTTTTTCTTCTGTTGTTTCAAAAATATTTGTATTCTACTACTATTACCACTTTTCATATTTAATGTTATTAAGCTGTTACTCTATTTTTATAGAAATAAAAAAGCTTTATGTATTTCTGCATTGTGGTTTACACAATCCACTTAATTGATAAACAATTAATGTTTCATTACAAAAGTGTCTTTGTACTTTATGAAGTATGATGTTATAATGGTGAAAAATATTGTAGCAAGATTAATTGATCTATGATTGAAAAAGCAACATCTTAATTGTTTTACACATTTTTTTTTTATTTAAAAAATTTGATCTGGTTTTTATATTTTGAGTGTGTTTGGGTGCCATATTTAGAATTAGAATGTTAGATGTGTGTTCTTGTCATGTAGTTTTAAGAATTTAAATGTACTTTTGTAAAACTGCTCTCTTTCTTTCTAATTTATTTACAAAAGGATAATTTATAATTGGGAGTAAGAACATTTGTTTTATTCCAATAGACTTGAATAACCAATTCTTTATTTTCAAGCAATTGAATGTGATAGTGTTGTATGAAGAAGCATATTTATGGAAAGACAAAAAAGTCACTCATTTTTTTAAACACTTGTTTCTCTATGCATGTGTACATATATTTTATTTAACATACAATCATATTAAACACAACTTTCAAAACTTGTCAACTGCCATTGTAACAGATTTGTTCATTACCACTGGTACTTAACATGTTGCCCTATGCCAATTTTTATGAAGTGTTGAAGCTTGCTCAATAATCCGCTACATATTGAAGAGGGACTTCTACTTTTACTAAAGAAAACAAAAATGTCTTTAACCATGACATGATTAAATATTTTATTATAATTTAAATAATTATTTAAGGGACAGCTTTTTTTAAAAAAAAATCCTGATTGATAAACACCCTTCTTGCAGAAATATAGAGCTTCAACTAGTTTTTTTATGAGACTACTTTTTTCTGGGTCTGGCTTTTAAAATTCATTCTCATAACGTACACTTACCCCTAGCTTTATTATTTTCAAATTTTCATTACTGTTAGTATTAAACCAGGGGTTTTCCCACCCAATTTTTATCTTTGCAACGAAATCCTCTACAGACAATTTGGTGAATAAACATGGACAATCAAAGTTGATCTCTAGAACCAAAAGTACATAGTATTATAATTTATCATCATTTTCCCTACATGATCAGGTTACATTCCACTCATGATTTTCGTAATTACTATACATTGCTTTTTGTATTGAAATAATTTATTTATAAATTATTGAGTCTACTTAGTGTTGCCTTTTGTACTGCAGGTAAGCTTTAACAATTTAAAAAGAAATTTATATTGGATATCTTCATCATGTACAAAAATGCATGTATGTCACTACTTTGATTTTAAATAAATACACGATGTTTAAATATTTGAAAAGAAACAAACATTTTTATCAGTAGGAAAAAGGTTTTTATGTGTTTGTTTCTTTTTCATATTAAAAATTTACTTCTGAGAAATCTAAAGGAAATATTTATTTCAATGACTTTATGTTGAAAATTGTTTTTTTCTAAATTAAAAACACAGCAGTTAAGTCATTGCTAAATTTAAAATCAAATACTTATTGAATAAAATAAATTTGAAAGAAACTTCTCCATCATTTAAAAAAAACAAAACAATTGTCATCAAAGATTTCACTTATAAATCTATCTTGTGACATAATTAGGATACTGCTGAACAACTGTTTTTTTTCTTCATGAAATTGTTGATAGTAACACTGGATCAGAGCTACTTAGCCCTTGACAAATTGGGAGCTTAAGAAAAAATAATTTCAAAGCACATAGTGCATATTTAATTAGAAGTCAGATATAAGAAAATATGTGCAACAAACTGCTGTTTAAGCATTGCTTTTGTCTTAGGATAAGATGTTGACTACAAAGTTTGTTTTGTCTAGAGCAGGAATATCCAAATTAAGACCCGCAGGTTGCCCTGTCATCAGGGTCCTGGAAATCTTTTAATCTTTAAAAAAAGATACTATTTCTTCCTGCAGTTTACCACAAAACTGTGTATTCATCCCTTAACCGCAGCCCTTTGGCAGAAAAGTTTGGAGACCACTGCTCTTTATGATTGAATGTGTTTTGATTCATGATTATTTAACCTGGCATAAAGGTTTCCAATTTACCCCTTTTGGCTATAATATAAATATATTACACATTTAGTCCCTTATTCTTTTACAATGATTAAGACATTTTAACCATTGAATTAAATGAATCTAATCAGCATTTAAATTGTTAATAAAAATTATGCAATTTATAATGAAATCCTTTTAAATAATGTGACTGTTTCATTCTTTATTATATATAATAAAATTTTTAACAAATCTTTCTCCTTCAAGGTTTTTTATTTTTTGTTATTGAATTTGGAGAATAAAAAACAACCAAATAATAAGAGTCCAAATGCATAAAATTAATATATTTATTTTTATGTAAAAAAAAAAAGACAACAGCAATTATTATTAGATTTATGTCCTAAAATTTTAAAATAAATATTGTGGGATATTTTCTATGTTGGAGTCAAAGAATACAGTCAAAATAAATTCATGTCAGAATTAGAACTATGAGAAAAATCTTAAATGTAGGTTTTCATCATATTGAAGAGTCACTGCATAAATTATGGAAGTGTGCTCTGTATTTTCTGTTTTGCTAATGGAATAACCGTGACACAACTTTCATTTTTATTTATTACATAAGAAAGCATCAATGGTCATTAATTTTTACCCCTCCCCTCCATTTACACAACTGCAACTTAGGTCAAAACTGAAATAGCAAACTCTACTTTACAATTGAGAAAATTTGCTCATTGAACATTTGACATTTTAGCAGAATGCCAATGTATCTAACTAATTAAGTCTTCCCTCTCTAATTCCTATTCCTCAACACTTGAGAGGCCAGAGTCATTGGTAAATCAACAAAGACAATACAAAGGCAACAGAAAAAATTGAACTTCAATTTAATTAATGGCATGAAATTAAGACTCTGCATTGTAATCTGGATTTTTGCGCAAGATGACAAAACCTTCCATAATAGTTGTCAAGGGTATATCTGATCATTGAGTTAAGGAAATAGATTTTTAGGCAGACAAAATAAAAAACACTTGCATGATTTTATAGCATAATATAACAAGACTTATAATTTCCTATATAAGGTTTTCGAAAAAAAAATTATCCCTCAGCCCCATAAGGATTTCAAGTATATATTGCAAAACATTGGGTTACGAATTTTAAAAAATTGCTGAAAATGTATTTATTTTCATATTGACTTAATCTTTTTGGTTTACCTTACAGAATGCTAGACTATCTAAAGTTTATTTTTACCCCTAGTTTAGTACGTTTTTTTGGACAAAAAGTTAAGCAAAATCGCATCTTTAAAAAAAACATAAAAAGTACCACAAAACTTCGCGAAACCACTAGTAAACAACTTTACCGGAAGTTGAATAAATCTTCTCTCATCCTATACAGAGTTTTTTACTTTGTATAATTTCATTACTAAAGATAGTAACGAGTCGTGCTTTTGGCTTATAGGTGAGGTGCGCATTACAGCGCGGGAGGACATTATGAGTTGAATCAATTTAAGAATTTACTTTAAATGATTTATCATTGTAATATTTTTTTAAAATCTTTGGATATTGTAAATTTTTTTAATGTTAGGATAGAAAAGAGCAAAATTATAAAAACCTTCAAGACCAATTTTTTAAAAGACTGGCCCTTTTCTTCAAAATGTAATGACTCTAATATATTTAAAAATCAAGTGAATATATTTGCTCTCTGATTATAAGTAGAAGCTAATAAACAACTTCTTTTAATTATTTATGCATGAAGTAAATAATCAAGTTTATAAAGGATACATTCTTCTGTTGCTAATTCTGCCCTCTCACCATAGGCTAATAACACAGGCGTGGTGTGAGTTTGGAACCCTGTGATGGTCTTGGGTTTACCTGCTTGGCCAACAACATCTACAGCCTTAGGTAGAGTAAAAAAAAAAAAAGGAACAATAATTAGAAACAATGCTCATGAACAAGGAATATTTGGTGCCCTGCAATATAAGAGTGTTGAATTCTGACATCCAACTCAAGAGTATGTAAAAAAAAAAATACCCCACTAGAAATGTAAAAGTTAACACTGTATCAGTGGGAGGTAGTGGTACCCAACATGGGGATATTCCCTAATCTGCTCATAAGATTTTGAATAAGGAGGAAGGTGGTGTAAACAAATTGTTAAGTAAACATAAGGACATTATATTATCTATATATTACTTACACACAAAAGTTGTATTTTCGTACCCCAATCCCCTCTAGTGCACCCCGTGCATTTTTTGGGACCTCCCCCCCCCCCCCCCCACATGAATACGTACAAATTCACCCCCCACCCTCTTTTGAAAAATTAATTTTGAGCCAGAGTCAAATGATATTGGTTGTCCATAAATGAATCTTGTCCAAGGGAGAAGGGGTGGGGGCATTATTTTATGATGATGTGAGACGAGGGGGAGGGGGGTGTTTCAGAAATGTGACTCTCGACAAAATGAGCTACTTTAAATATTATAAGTTCCACTTAAATATTTGATTACTTACAATTTATTTAATTATATTTTCAATGGCTTCACATGTGTTACAATATTAGAGAGCAGACTTACACTTAATACATATTTCAAAAGTCATTTGAGACAAGCTAATTTTCAATGAGTTTTTTTTTTTTTTGGGGAGAGGGGGGGGTCATAGCTGAAAATCTGAAAATAGCATAGAAATCTGGCTTTCCTCGAGACAACAAGATTTCAATAGAAATTATCAGATTTTTCTTTTCTCTTGTTGCACGTTTGATCCATGTGAGAATTAGTTTAATGCGCCTCTATCAAGTATGTATTCACACAAGGTGTCGAAAATGGCATTATCGGTGCAATTCATGTTATTATTTAACTTAACTCCCTTCTTGATGCATTAATCATTTTATTTTTTAAGATAAGCCAAAGTCTTTAAAAAAGAATAGCAATTTTCTAATGGAATCAAAGGCTTAACGAAGTTGCTTCCCTTTTGCCAGAAATATGAAATATATACCGAAGTAGTCCTTCAGAAGCTATCGAAATTAAATATCTCACTTAATGCTGCAATTTCTATAACACTTAAAGATGGATATCTGCATCTCAAATACAAGACATTATTTGAGATGCAGATAAGCAAAATCAAATACATTGATCTAAATGTATTTCTTTTAAAATGGACTAATAAAAATAAAAGCAGAAATATCTGACCCAATTACAAGTGAAATTTGACCAATAACAAAATCAACTTACTTTTACTGAAAACATATGGTTATCTAATTATCGCTGCCTGCTGCACAAGGAATAATTTTCTAAAAGCCCCATAGCTTCTTACCTGCCCAACCCTGACGGTTGTAGGGAGTGGACGCAGTTGTTCATCAAATGTGACTAACATACGAGGCTGCATAGCAGAAACCAAGTTGTACAGCATGTAATGAGATTTACCAAGAATAACTGGTAAGGAAAAGGATAGAATATATTAGTAATTGCTTCGGGTTTCTTTTGAGTTTCAATTAAGAATGAGTTTCTTTTTTTCCATTTCCAGCCATATAGATTTTTTAAAACTCTTAATGACAAAGAGCTCAATGAAGTATATATGAATGGTTATACATTGCACTAATATAAAAAATGATTTAACTGTACAGAAGGAGCATCTGTAACATATAAGATAAAATCTCATTTAAATCCTCATTAAATATCTATTGACTCTTTCAGAAAAATTTCCACTAAAATTATATCACTTTTAAAATTAGAAATCCAGAAGGAAAGGCTTACTATTTTTGACATCAAGGCAAGAAACCAGGACGGCTAACAAACCAGCGACAGCAACCGGGGACATAAGCATACGGTCACTGTGGTAAGGACTCAATGTAAGGGTTCCTTTACCAAGATGAGTTAAGCCCTGTGCCAAGCGTACCATAAACAAATTGTTTGGATCTTTGGCGTGGTAGACAGCTAACTGACGGAGCATTGCAGCCAAGCGGGCATTGTTAGTTCCTGGGGTTTTTTTTAAATTAAAAAAAATGTTGTTTATATATAGACAAAGCAAGTTACAATTTTTTTCAAATCAACAATAAGTAAGCAAAACTAAAGTTAAACAGAATATGTGCCACTGCCAAAAGAAACACTCAAGACCCACCTGCTCCAACTATGCCCATGGAAATGATAGCATTATGTGCCACCTCAGGATCACTGTCATGAGAGAACTTGCTCAGTGTGTCTAGTATGTTGAGCTTTGGGTTGGACACTGAAATAAGAGCTAGTGCCAAGGGAACAGCTCGTCGGATGGGCAGCTCCCCGTAGCGCAACAGATGGCCAAATGCCCGGAATGACATCTCACAGCCCACCTCTTCTCCCATGGCAATGAGGCCAATGCCTAACACTGCTACACCTGTTTGAAATTTTTTGTTTTTAATAAGAATTTTTTTTTGAAAAATAAAATAATAATAAATTTAATTATTTTTAAAAAAAATGTAAATATAAAGGCTAACGAAAAGGCCAATGGGAATCATGAAAAGCTCCAGCAGACATTGAAATGTGCCTAAAACAACTTTTGAAGTATTCATATTTTTAAAAAAGCTTTGATAATTATAAAGATGTCTGTCTTTCACAAACCTTGCTGAACAGAGAGGTCTGGACCAACTGGTTTTTCTTCCTCTTTTTTCTTATCGTCCTTATCTTTTTTCTTGTTCTTGTCTTCTTTCTTCTCATTGTTGTCAGCATCTTTAGATTCATCGTGTTCAGAACAGACATGGAGCAAGTGCTGAATCTTCAACACATTTCCAGTGCCGGCATAAGCAGCGACATCCACCAGCATGGTAGCCATAGAGCATAATGGTTCAGCTATAACTTCAAGAGCAACTAGAGTGGCATCACATGCATCTTGTTTACCTGTGTTTAAAAATAAGCAAATAGAAAAATATTGAACAGTTTTAATTCTCTTGCTTAGATGCAATTTATGGGTTGAGATAAAAGCAACAACTTGTTGAGTCACTGCGGCACACACCAGTCTTGGCCAGGTGCCATCAGTAGTTTTGTCTTCTTAGTAAAAGTACAACTGTGAATCAACACTGCAAATCATGACATTTTTTATAGCCACTCTGGGTTCATACCACAAGACAAGCATGCAACCTCCAAACTCAGTCACTCTGGTGGCATGCTCAAACACTGTAGTTACAACAAACGCAACCGTTACACCCTTGAACAATGTCACATGATTCTGGATGGAAAATTCTTTATAATATCAACATAGCTTGTGAGGGATATTCACAATCTCTTGGGTCTAGCATGTTAAAATGTCCTCTGTATTATAAATAATAGTGGAATTGAGATATGTAAGAGACAAACCTAAGAATGCCAGGGCAAGGCCTAGGGCTAAGTAACGAGCATATGTTTCCTTGAGTTCAGCCTCGGATCTTTCCATCATGGTTTGCAGGATGGTTGAAGTGACTTCTCCATTGCATGTGCCAACAGCAATCATACCACACGCCAAAGCAGCATTGCCAACAACCTTTCAAAAAAAAAATATATGCATCAATACTATTTACAACTACCACGTCCTGGGGAAGTAAGTTCAAAATTAATCCTCTTAAACTGATAATGTGACTATCTTGCATTAAAGGTACTAAAAATGAACTAATATAACATAAAATGATTTTATTCAAACCCATCACACCTCCATGTTAGCTTTAGAATCCCCTAGCACAGGTAGAATTAGTGCTAGAACATCCTCTCTGTTGGAGCCAGCGTATGCCAGACCAAGACTGAAAAGAAATTAATTATAAAACCAGCTTAAACAAGCTAAAATTAAATGGGGCAGACATGTTTTTTTTTCAGTGCCAACAAATGACTTTGATTGAAACTGTAATCAGTTTTTAACCAAAAAGACAAGCCTTTCAAACAAAAAGCTTATAACATACATCTTAAATATTAGCAGAAGAACAGAGCAAGATTTTAAAGAACATTAGTTAACTTAATGATAAAACAATAATTTGTAGACCTACCCACTGATGGCTCCGATTCTCATGGAAGCGTTTGTATGCATGACATGATCACACAGCAAGGCAAGGGCAGGGTCACATTCATTACGCACCCCAGAGTTCACAATACCACATGCCAGAAGGGCCCCTGCCTAAGATCATACAAATTAAAGAATTAATTGAATGAATCCTATCTTGCAAAACAGTTGATTTTAAAAAGAATCTTGTAAAATTTTATTTTAAAAAAAGAAAATTATCTTAGATATACAGATGCTCCTTCTTTGCAGAAGATAATTGTGTCAACAGACCATGACAGATGATCTGTTGGCAAGTGATGCAGCGGTCACAGGCCATGGCTATGAGGGTTCCATGCATTACCCAGCCACCTAACTATTGTTAGTTAGGTACCCATTCAGAGCTGGGTGACTCAGGGACTCCTTGGGCCACAGGAACAAATCCTTGCCTTTGCATGGATTCGAACTCGTGACCATCGGTATGCCAGTCAAGCGCGCTTGCCACTCGACCACCGTATCCAGCAACATGCATCCAAGAACCAAAATCTTAAAACAGGTTACATACAGGATGACATACAGACAAGAAGAAGCAATAAAATATTTAAAAGTAAACTTATGATGGTAAATTCCAGAATACTGCCAAAAGTAGCATTGAAACATACTTTGATATAATCCTCTGCAGAATAAAGGAACTTGTCAATCTGAGTTAGACCACCATCCACATCCCACAACAAGATCAATCCAAGGGATGCGGTCGCACTCAGCATGCCTAAAAACATTGGCAAAAAATTCAACAATTAAAAAATATATAAAAATTAGCAAAAAAATATGACATCCAGCCTAAATTGTTGTTTTGTTTTATTAAAAATTAATATTATCATACACTGCAAAAATACCTGATAATTTCAAAAACATTTAGAATCAGCTTCATGTTAAATTTACTAATCTTACTTAAAATTTCAACAACAAAATATTTAAATAAAACCAATATTTTTCAACCAAAGATTAATTAATATTTATCAAAAGCATTCACTGTGAAAAGTGAAAAGAAGGACTGCGCTATTTTTCAGCATTATCTGGGTACTTAATTTTAAGTAAATTTGGAAACTTTTATCATATTCTTCTTCTCCAATAAAAAAAATGTGAAACTAGTCCAATTGAATGTATCATAAAAATAACAATGAAAGAACCCTGATATAATTCATCATGCAGCATTCACAAAAAAGTGAATTAACTTTTTTTTTAAATGATGGCCAAATAAAATCTTTGCAAGTTGATATATCCCATACTTTAAAAATAATATTTATATTCCTTAATGCTGAGATTTAAGTTAAATTGCTATTAAAATAATTAATATTTATTATCAACACCAGTCCTACCATGCTCCTTATTTTTATATAACCACTTGTGTCCTTCTTCTGGGGTGATTAATTTATCAGTGCCAAAAGCAGCATTTACGAGACCATTGACAAATGATGCCGCCAAATTCTGACGAGCTGAATCAAGATTACTTGGACCAATTGTGCTTCCTGAAAAGAATTTCCAAACACTTTTTAATTGCTGGCCCATGTGGGTTGATGTTTTCATAGTAAAATAATGCATTAGCTCCATGAGGATATAGCTTCTTCTTAAAAACAAAGTTTATTATCAATAAGGACAGTTTTAAAAAAAACATATGTCTTGTTGATAAATTAATATTACTTGTTAATCATGTTTAAGTTAACTTAAGTTCAGTTTTGCTAAGAAATTTACTTTGTTGCTTTTTTTTTTTTGTTTCTGCTTCTTTGTGTTTTGGCAGTAAGTTTAATGATATTTTTAGATAATTTTCAAAAATTCATTCAAGTAGATGAAAGGGATGGTCAAGTAAACTAATTTGAGAAGAAACAATTATTACTGTTTGGTTCTAAGTGTGTCTTGTATATGTCTTCTGGTACTTTTGGATCCATAATGTCCAACTGAAATAAACAAAAATTAAGTTTTACATTGTACTAATCCTTGTGATAATTTTTTTTTTAAAGTTACAATATATATAATAATAATAATATAATATATTTTAGCTTTATACATTGGAACCTCTCATAACGAGCACAATTAGTTCTAGAATCTTACTTGTTAAGCAAAACACTCTTAAAACGAAACAATTTTTCTCATATAAATTGATGTAAAATACAATAATAAGCTTTATGTTAAAATAATACTAATTTTTCAAAATTTTTCATTAACATTTATTCAAATAAAATTACTTAGGAAATGTTAAGGAGAGTAACAACTTGAGATACAATTTATATTGGAAACAAAATATGTTTCCCCTTCTCACAAATAATGTTTTTGTTAATAGTGTCTCCTTGTAATCGTTCCTCGTTTATCCATATTAGAAGCAACATCAAGAATACATAACTATTTCATAGACATTTTTGACACTCCCTTTGAAGCATCATTCTCTTTTAATGATGTTTTTGTTCTTGAGAATTGTGCAAACTTTGTTGCCGATTGTATGCGTGCACTAGATCAGCCATGCTCACACCTTGTTCTCGCTTTTCAATGCTTTAACATTTCATTTCAACAGTTATTTTTCCTCTCTTATTCTTATGATTGCCTTCTTGTGGTTTTTTCTTTGAAGACACTTTAGTACAGGTTATAACACTTTGCACATAACACAATTACAAATACTCTTTGAATACACATTTTTAAAAAAGCGGGTGATCACACATGAAAACAATACGCTAACACACGGAGTGCTATCCAGACACATTGGTGCGGAATTCCTGGCTCACAAACAATTATGGGGAAAAGGGGATTTCCCCTTTCTGAGTAACTCGTTATGCAAAATGTTGAGCGTTAAAGAAAGTAACTTTTTCACTTTTTGTGTGCTCGTTAGGCGAATTACTCGCTATGAGGGCTTCGACTGTTTATATACACATACATATATCCCATAACATAGACTTTCAACACAAAAAACACTTGAATTTTATTTCTACAAAATAATATTATCATGCGTTAACTTTTAACAAAATTTTAAGAAAAGATAACAATAATAATTTAAAAAATCAAAGATAACAAATTTAATTTGATTAACGTAGCTGATTAAAACATATTGTCATTTATGTGGTTATTATGATATGAATGTTTATTTAATTAGTATATGTATGTTATTATCTCCATGTAAAGAGCTGTGAGCCCCGGCTCCTGGATGGGATACAGCGCTATATAAATTATTAATTTATTATATTATTATTATTTAACAATCCTTACCTCTCTGGCTAGTGTTAGAAAATGTTGATTTAATTGACCATTAGCTATAATCTCCCTCAGGTCATCTCTGTCATCCAACGTCTCAGAGAGCTCCAGAGATATCTGCTGACGTCCAAGCATGTAAGCCAGCTGTTTCTTCATAAGTCTAAAATAAACATTTTTTTAAAAAGTTGAATTTATCACGCTAAATTGATGATTGCATGAAGTTATATTATATCAGATATTTAAAACAAAAACAATGATAAAAATCTTACTGGTCAGGGCATTCTGAAAAGATTTCTTCAATAAGAGACATGTCATTAAGTGCCATGGCGAATCGAAGAGCCTGAGGAAACTGCTTGAATTTCCTGTACAAATCCACAGCACATTTTAACAGTACAGTATTTTCTGGATCTGGAACATAAGGTACACAACTGAAAATAGAGGAAACGAGTTACAATTAGACATCGGTTTGTAATTTTGTGCATATGTCAAGCAAAAATAAATCTTGAAGACTATAATAATTTTAAATATAAGCAGTTTAAAGATAAAAATTCTTATATTGCAATATTTTGAATTTTAAAAAATAAATAATAAAGACAGAGGTGTTTAGAAATAAAATAATTTTGATAAAACCTTGTAAGATACAAACAAACTCTTGAATATGCAGCATCATCCACATAGTCTTTCAACAGATCAAGTCTTTCTATTTCCATGAGCAGATCGCAAGCCTCAGCCTCTGCATTGTGAGACATGTGATATGGAACAATCTGTTTAGCCAGTGTGACTAGTTTCTCTTTCATCTCTGTGTTCTCATCAGCAACATCTTGCCACTCTTGAGCTACTTGTCCTGCCAAATGTCTGTTACAGATAAGATAGAATTTTGAATGAGTAATAAAGAATATTTTACCTAAAATTTGAAACATAAAATTATAGAAAAAAATTTCCTCTTTGTAAAGATGATCTTTAAAACAGTGTTTAAATAGAACACAATAAAGGTTCATTTTTGTAGTTAACGAATCAAATCATTACAAAACAAAGTCAAAATTTAACCCCTCACCTGACATACTCATGCCCCCAAGAGCCGATTTCTTCTTTAGAGCCTAAAAGACGATACTTGAGACTGTCTCTAGTTTCACTCATGGTCATTCCAAGAACAGAAATAATATCAGCACAAAATCTCTGGGAGTAAACAAAAATCTCATGAAACACAACATTAAAAAATCTCACTTCAGCCGATGTGATCTAAACCTCAGTTAGGCCAACAAAATTTAAGTCCCACAAATTGCCTTTTAACTACTTTGAGTGGGAAAAAAATATTTGTATATTTAATCTTAATAACTCAGTTACTCACTAAGCTAATGGTCCATATAGTAGACACCATGAAAGCACCATTGACAATTAAATGTATGATATGTTACAAAAATTTACCTGTGTTTCTGTATCCTTGACCTTCTCATAGACATTTTTAAGTGTGTCATAGTGCTGTCGCAAGAATTTTAAAGGCTTTGGAACTGACGTCATAGAAGTTGTAGAGGCTTTAATGAGCGTGCGTAAACTTTCAAGAGCGGCAGGGTAAAGCTTTTGGTTAGGCTCAACAAGCCGCTCAACTAGCATGTTCAACTCATCTTGA
The DNA here is from genome assembly GCA_002072015.1 of Radix auricularia. NCBI lineage: Eukaryota > Metazoa > Mollusca > Gastropoda > Lymnaeidae > Radix > Radix auricularia. The sequence goes on from MUZC01000065.1 coordinate 904,085, forward strand.
AGTGTTTTATCTTCTTCTGACTAAAAGTTTAAAAACATTTATAAAAGGTAAGTGAGTTCAAGCGCTGTAATGTAAAAGCTAAAATACAAATACAACATTGACATGACAGTGAGTCAGTGACAGACATATAATAAATAATTAATTTTAAAAACGTACGTTTTCTTGAGAAAATTAAATTTCTCTGGGAAATAATATACAGTATACATGAAGAAACTGCAGGACAAGCAATTTTTAATACTGTTCTCTTCCAAAAGAAGGGGGGTGGTTTATGAACGAACAGGGTATAGAAATAGTCTAAATAGAACGAATATGTACCGTGGATCTATCTATAATTTACTATAATTCTATTTTGGGCTGTGGTAGGCACTTCGATACTCGTTCGCGCATCGCTCTGCGCATGTCGTAAATTTACGGAAAAACTTTTTCGGAATATTTTGATTTGCTCTCCGGTGACCCCCGAAATACTCATTTTACGTCATTGTAATCGAAAAACAAAAGAATTTTGTTATCGAGTACGTTAATTAATTGTCTTCCGGTGTCGCTTTCACTTTCCAAGCAACGCGGTGTTCGCTGGATATTTTTCTGTGCTTCTTTCACTATCGGTAAGCTACTATTTTCTCAATTATGTTGTATTTAGTTAAAAAAACTTACTCGGACTAATTCACGCATATTTAACATATTAATTCTGTTATGAAAATCATTGATTTGATCACTGAAGCCTTCGCCGGCAAGCTTTGTAGACCTATCCAATTTTCACCGAAACATCGGCACCGTATAAAAACAAAATGGCCGATTTTTTCTTGTTCACCGGCGGGATGGTATTATAAGAAAAACTACTAATAACAATAACTTAAGCATATTTGCAATCTTTGATCATCCGAAAATATACAATTAAAACAATGACATTTAAAATAAATTAATGTAGAAATTACTATAATACTTTAGATAAGTCAATAATGATATAAGATGAATGAAAATAAACCGATGAAATCAAAATAAATAAACACTGTTACTATAAATAGAAATAGTATTAATATTCCTCGTTTCCATTATTTTGTTTTTTTAAATCATAAATTGTTAACTAAATACATATTTATTATGTTATATATTAATGTATGACAACAGCCTTTACTAAAGACTATAGCAATAATAATTAATATCTACTACTACCACCAATATATATTTGAAAATCATAATAGAAAAATTGTTATGATAAACAATAATAATAATAATTAAATAAAAATAAAATTTGTTACTTACCTCAACTTATTGTATTTAACTTATTTATCTTAAATTATATTGCAATGAACAATGTTAATGTTATCAATATAAAAATTATAATGGAAAAATATTTTTAAATTATATTAAATTATAAATATAACTAAAAGTATTTTTTTTCTTTCAGTTTCAGCCTGCAACTGCAAGGACACCAGTCCAAAGGAAGAAAATGATGGAGCCATTCAGCNTAGCCAAGGCTGGCTTTAGGCATAGGCAAACTAGGCAGCCGCCTTGGACCTCCGATTAGTCTCATCATTAGTGGGGGCCTCACAGAAGAATCTTTTCATATTTATTTTTCTATTACATTTAGGCTATTTAGGGCCACCGAATTCACTCTGCCTAGGACCTCCAATGCACTTAGGCCCGGGCCTGCTTCATTAATACATAATGAAATTATTCGTCCACAAATACCACAGATTATTCAACAGACTTTAGAGATAGCTGATGTGTACAAGGACTCAGACCATCCAGAGGAAGACAGTGAGGGTTGCTTAGATAGAGTAGACGCAAGAAGTCAGCACTGAAGGCCTATTTTTAAACGTTAGGTATGGCTAAATGTCAGAGTAAATTATGAATTAATTATTATTTTTTTATTTTCATTAGCTTTCCATCTTCTTTCTCATTTAAGATGTGAATCAATGCAAAGAATAAATAATAGTTAATTAATATTATGTTTTGTGTTTATATTGTAAAAATATGCCTTTATTTTTCATTGTAAAAATCTTTGATTTTTGTTTTAAAAAAATTGTTAATAATTATTTTACTCTTTTTTTTGCAGGTTTTCTTTCAAGCTGCCATTGGAATGATTGATATAAGCATTATTATAATTATATTTGTTACGGTGATTCTTAAATTGCCTTTATAATAATTTTTTAAATTTAAATATTTTTTAAAAAATATTTTTGGTACCCTTGTTGTAATTAAAAATTTATAAAATAAATGGGAGTGCAGCTATCTGGAACCTTTGTTGCTAATTGTGTTGTATATTGCATTAAGAATGTTTCCTGAGAGTTTGGTGCAGTTATCTTTGCAAACAAAAAAGTTATGTGTCTCAGTGTGAGAGAATGTGAAAATCCGGTCACAAGTTTTCAAAGTTAATTATATAGGTTATATAAGGGGCAAAAAAAATCCACAAAAAAATTCATAACTCCACTTCTATAAAAGATAGAAAGACAATTCAAGTGGTTTTGAAAAGGTCTTGGCAAGCCCTTTAAAATGATATATAATTTGAGCCTATTGGACAACATTTAAATTTTCTGTCAAAGTACCTAGCTGTGGTGACATGCAGATTTTGATGAGAACGTTTACCGCTTACTGGATGTCACCATTATTTTAGATAAACTGTCAATATCATTCACCATTTTCAAATTCTTTTTTAAAAATTTTAAAAACATACCAGGTCCTGTTCAGTTTTGGCATCTCCTTTTTTCTTCTCAGTTTCTTTATTAACATCAGTTTTTTCGTCTTTCTTATTGTCGGTACGCTTACTATCCGCCATGTTGATTTACATTAGTCTCGTATTTTCTCGTTATCAATAATTGTTAAACTTCGAAAGTGAAGATGTTTTAAAAACATTTCGTCTGCTATTTTAGGGTAATTCTACGTCAGCAAAAACAATCCATTTCTAATATTATTAAATTGATGTTAGAGAGTAAAATGTTACAGAACAAGTAAAAATACATAAATATTCTAAGATCTCCTTTGAAAGTAATTTCTTGATTAGTGAAGAAATGAAATTATCATCATAAATGAAGTGAATTTCAACTTTCCAGGGAACCAACTTAACAAGTAAGGGGGTTCAAAGGTTTTTCTTGGTTAAACACCTTGATTTTTAAGTAAGCTAAAAAAAAAAAATATTTTAAATTACAAGAAAGTTATATAATCTTTGTAATAATTTAAAGTGTTTTGTGTGCGTGTATATTTATTTTTTATTTTTAATATAACTAAATAAGGGCTGGTTATTTTTAAAATAAATTGTTCGATTAATCAAAAAGTATTAATGGATTAACTTAATTTCGATTAATTATATTTTTCACGCATATATAGATCCCGTTAAGTCGCGATTCATTGTCTCACGAAATCGGTTAAGTCGCTGTAGTTCCATAAAATAAATAATAATAATGGGAGGGAGAAGTATGTAAGTGACAAAAATTATAATTATTTAAAATTATAGAAAAAAAAGAAATAAATTTTAAAATTTGTATTGAATTTCAGCCGATCAAATTAATTTTAATCGATGAATAATTTTCAACAATTAAAAGATTAATTAATCATTTATTTCTGCAGCCCTAATATTAAATATATATATCAAGCTGTTCCCTTCATCTTAAGAATAATTGATAAATCGGTCACGACAACTCAGCCTTGACTTAAGAGATCAGCTAAAAATTATAAACGGCCTCACTAAGTCAAACTTAAGGTGACCTGAAAAAATAATTGACTTATTACGGAGTTTTATAGTTAGGGAAAATTGCGAATTAGGCTTCTTGAAATATATAAAAATATGAGGGGGGACAGCCATGCTGGCGAGAGGGCTTGACAGGAAAGAGTGGCGGTGTCTGATGTTTCATATGAAAGGAAGCCAACTTGCTTTGGCATACCGACACCACTGAGTAATCCCGAGAAAGGAGACACCTTCCTAGAAGAAAGTCAAAAGCGAGATCGGATGCTGTGAAAATGGAAATCTGGGACAGATATTTTCATATTAATGAAATGAAATAGTTTTGGGTTGTGAAAAAAAAATTAAGACAGCAGTATTGACTCTATACAAGCAACCACTACGAAAGAAGTTTTTGTTAAAATTCAATCACAAAAGCACAGCCACGTGAAGAACGCCAATGTCACAGGGTGGCATTTTTAGTCACCAGTCCACGTTTCGTAAAAACTGTTCACACTACGATAAAGTTATTAGAGAGTAATATACGTGAGTAAAACGACCCTGCCCAACGACAAAAACTCTTGTTAGTCCACTGGCTTAATGTTAATCTGGATTTATTTTTTTAAATATAATTAAACTTTTTTTAAACTTTGAAAAAAATGTTGTAACTGTAAAACTTGAACGAAGAGGTTAACAATCCATGCTCAAAAGAATATGAAACTTTAGCACCGCGTAAGTAGCATGTAACTTTGTTGTTGTTTTTAGGAAATCTTGTCGTTTTAAAAATGTAAGAAAAAAAAGTCACAGGAAAAAGTCAAAGAAAAAAAAACAGTGGAAAAAATCACAATCAATTACACGAGATGCGACCCGCAGCATAGCATACGCCGCTGACTTGCTCATAGACAGTGCAAAGAAAGGATGGGGGGGGAGAACAGACACAAACTACATCACGATGAAATCAGAACAATGCGAATGAACCTCGGGGGCGGGGATAACTGCCAACGCATTGTTGGTCTGGAAACACTTGCACTGCGGTTAGCTACTTGCCTCCCCCACCCTGCACCACCATAGCTTTCCAACCATAGACTGTGATTGGCCGACCCTGGCGAAGGTCATTCGTCAAGCTTATCTGCACTCGTCTTGTGCTTGTTCTGATTATATATATACAGATGGTGGATTGAAGTTCTTCTGCGAAATCCGTTCGTTCAGTAGACTATGATTTTTTAAATGTGATTGTACGTGTTAATGAGGATGGTGGCAAGATGATGCCCCAACGGTGTGATAAGGTGGCTGTAAAATTTGTGTGGACATACCAACATTTACATTGTCAATAGATGGCGCCAGAAAGTCGTCACGTGCGAAAGTAAGTGAACTTCGTAATGTCCCTGATCGGTAGACCGCTAAAGAGCAGGCATATAGACAAATGTTGACCGGGATTGTAAACTCGAGGACGTTCTCGGAAGTAAATGATGATATCGGCGGGAAATATTTCGGACATCGTGATAATTTCTACCTCACCACCATTTACTCCTAAAGTATTGAACAAAATGGGGGTGAGACTGCAATCAGGCTTATAAATTAGTAAATTGAAAACAGGTAAAAAGTGTATGAGTTAGCCTGACAGGACGTAACAAAACAACGGACGTTTGGGAAAAGAGCCTTCCTCAACAAACAAACAATCTATATTTATAAATCTTCTCATGGTTCAACCATGCCGGACACCAAGCTGTCTAGCCCCACCGACCAATCAGCTGGCAAGAAAAGGTAGTGCAGAGGGTGGATGGTGGGTCATCGAGACCAACAATGCGTTCAATTGAGGTCAATTAGTTTGTTCTTTCAGAACAACCGAATATCATGTATTACGTAGCGTAGTGGTTATTACATTCGCCTAACACGTGGAAGGTCGTAGGTTAAAGCCCCAGCTAAGACATTACTTTTTTAATTTTTAAAAATGTTTGTGTTTGTGCCCGTTCATTTCCCACTTTCTTTTCGAACATGACTTCGCAATACGGCTACAAGCTTTGTTTCTCGACATTGGCATAATAACTTCGTGCTCTCCGTTGTGCTCAGTGACAGAAAAGTAGTCACACACACTCCTCAACAATTACTTTCATAAAATGAATACTTTAGGCGCCCTCCCTCGTTCTCCAGGCATGCGCACCTGTGGGTGCCCGCAGCAGTGTGCACCTCATCGCTCCTGTGTTCTCAGTCGCTTTGGTCGTCTGAGCCACGTTGCCTTTCCATTGTTCTCTTAGATTCCGGCTGGTTTGGTTTGCTAACAGGGCCAAACGTTCAAAATGATATGTCTGTATCTTCCAAAACCTGTTTTCAGTCATGGACAATTGTATGTTGCTCTCTCCAGAGTTCCTTCTTTTCATTAACTCACAGTCGTTTGCCCAAACCCACCCCAATTAAAAAAAATGTGATTTTCAGGAAGTCTCCACCCGTCACTAAATCATTAGCAGCGTATGCTACGACGCGGGTCGGCTAGTACACAAATAAAATAAAAGAAATGGACTTCACTGCAGCTAGTTTTTATTTTTCATTTCTTTTTTATTCGTTTTATTTGTGTATTGTTTCAGAGTTGAGGAGGGATTCTTTGTCGAAATGTTCGCTGTTTTGTTACGTCCTGTCAGGCTAACTCATGCACTGTTTACCTGTTCGCCGAATTTTCGTCCGCCAAATATCCGCCGGAAAGTATGCGGCGCGCCGCATTAACGTAACGGTACTACATCGCGTTTGTTTTATTCATGACAATTATAAACTGGTATTTGAAGTGCCTGTCAGGTATTGAGTGCGAGTAACCGAATAACTGGAATGCATTCATGCACTGTATTAGTAGACAGCATATAAAACTTTTTTTCTATTGTTAAAAGTAATAAAACGTTTTCCTGAAGTATTTTAAAAGTGTTTTATAGGTGAATATTGGTAAATATTGACCAAACGTTGCACTCATATCCACCATGAACCAGAGCAGAGTGAAATCTAGGAGGGTCTTGAACTTTATAATACCTACCATCTGGGGCCAGGGCCACATAATGTTTGTTCTCCTTACACGGGCTCATTAAATTTAATTGTAAACGAAAAACATTTGATGACTCAAGTTAATATACTATTGGGAATAAATATAAGCTCATAAGAGCCGGCCCATAAATGACATCTTTGGGGGAGAGAGGTCATGCATTTGTGACGATGTGTGACACCCCCGTTTAAGAAATGTCACATCAAAACGCGCAACTTTAAATAAAAGTTCTACTTAAATATTTCATTGCTTTCAATTTATTTAATGACGATTTCACTGGACTCACAGTAGTTGCGATATTTTACTGTATTAGAGTTCAGTTTTACACTAAATACATATTTAAGTGACAAAAAGGACAATTTGTAACACGTTAATTTTCAATTAGAAAATACTGCTTTTTGGGTGAGGGGTGGGGTCAAAGTTCAGTCAAAACTTTGTGACAACATTTCGGAGGGGGAGGGGTCTTTTTTGTGACGAAGTATATCGAGGGGGGGGGGTGATAAATCGGCCCAATTTGCGAGACGTCATTTATGGACGGCCCCTCTTATCCACTCGCCTATGGTCAAGAGTCCCCCATTCCTTTTGGCGTTCAATTTCAAGCCCTTATATCGCATACGATGTTAAACAGATTGATGTCGCTGGACAAAACTTGTCACACGCATTCTTCAAAATACAAAGAGGTATGAATTTAAAAACTAAATTATTTATTTATTTTTTATTTTTTATTTATTAAGTGTCAGATTCATTTTTCTTATATTTAAATGGGCCTTTAAATATTTAGCGTTCCAATTGTTACATCAAGTGTGGATGAATTTTGATAAAACTTACGAAAAGTGGATTTTATAGTCCATACTCAAATAATGAAGAGATTTAATTTCCATTCTATTGAGTGGGGCATTCTATTTCATTTCTCAAATAAAAGATAGGTAAGCGATATGAAAATATACGGTAAGATATATTGAAATACACATGAATTTGACTGAGCACGTCGGTTATACTTTAAGTGGACTGAGGGGAAATGTTGCTAGCTATACCCTTTGTGTAATTTAAAAAGTAGTTAAGTATTGGCTGATTTTAAAAGTAACCTGATTATTC
>MUZC01000065.1:921859-969756 GCA_002072015.1 Radix auricularia
ACAAGGGAGTTAATAAAACAAAGTTACCTGTGTGTTTTATACTTTTCCACGAACGCATCTGCAAATGTGTGGTATTTATTTAACTCTCTGTTCGGAAAGGTTTGGTTCAGAAAGATCATTCTTAGGTTGAAAATTTAGCTCAAAAACTTTTCTTTGAATTATATTCTCCGTACTAAGCTCCCGTATTGTTAACAGATGTGCTGACATTGTGAGAGAAATAGTTCTATGAAGAGATCTTGGCCAATTTCCAGACCTCATTAATAAAGAATAAATAATTAACAGTTAATATTTAAAGGATATACGAATGTATTACCTTGAATGTTTAGAAATATGACGTGCCTGACTGAGCCAAGGCAGCGACGTATTAGTACTAGTGGTGTACTGTACGTCCTTTTGCAAAGTGTTGTGTGTATGTGTGTTTCAGAGCATGTGTATGTGTGTTTCAGAGCATGTGTATGTGTGTGTCAGAGCACGTGTATGTGTGTGTGTGTCAGAGCACGTGTATGCGTAAGTGTGTCAGAGCACATGTATGTGTGTGTGTGTGCATGTGTGAGAGCACGTGTATGTGTGTGTGTCAGAGCACGTGTATGCGTATGTGTTTGTCAGAGCACATGTATGTGTGTGTATGTGTCAGAGCACGTGTATGTGTGTGTGTCAGAGCACGTATTTGTGTGAGTGTATGTCTATGTCTAAGTGTTCCTCTCTCTCTCTCTCTGTGCATGTGTATGTGTGCGTCTTTGTGTGTGGGTCTGTGTTTTTGTATACGTCTGTGTTTAAGAGTCTATGCGAGTGTGTTTTGAAGGATGACGACAATAAGACCGAACCACCAAGTTCCCCAAGACATGCTACGCCACTAGGCCACTGTAATAGATTGAGCCATGTTCATCTCTAAATATAAATATGTCTGACCCCCGTGTCCATGTCTGACACCCGTGTCCATGTCTGACCCTCGTGTCCATGTCTGACACTCGTGTCCATGTCTGACACTCGTATCCATGTCTGACACCGTGTCCATGTCTGATACCCGTATCCATGTCTGACACCGTGTCCATGTCTGACACCCGTGTCCATGTCTGACACCCGATGGTCACGGGTTCAAATCCACATGAAGGTGTGGATTTGTTCTCGCGGCCTGAGGAGTCCCCGAGTCACCCAGCTCCGAATGGGTACCTAACTAGACAATAGTTAGGCGGCTGGGGTAATGCGTGGAACCCCTATAGCCGTGGCCTGTGACCGCTGCATCACTTGCCAACAGATCATCTCTCATGGTCTGTGGACGCAATTATCTTCTGCATAGAAGGAGCGTCTGTATATCTAAGATAAGATAAGACACCCGTGTCCATGTCTGAAGCACGTTCTAAATGTAAACAAAACGTCATGACATTTAAATCTCATCGACCACCTGACTACAAATATAAGACTATCAATATGTAAGGCTGTAAGAAACATTCACCAATAAAATGCTACCGGAATTTATTAACTTCAACAAATAATTGTAAATGTTTAAAAAAGGAAAAATGCCACCGAAAATAAAGGAAATGGTGTTGAATGTAAAAAAAAAATCTCCAGCAATCTGTCTTACAGTTCCGTGACAAAGTCAACCATTCAGTCTGCAAGTCTTTTCATCACCAATAAACTAAGGCCAGAATTCCTTCCTGGCTGATTTACTTTTTTTTTTTTAAGTCGGGGCCACATTGAAATGTTGGGTACATGAGTTTGAATAGATCAACAGAATACCGTTAGAGGAGGACTGAAGTGTCTGGTTCTATTGGATTCAAGACCGGAGCCCTCTAGCGTCTCGGTGTCGTGGTTCTGGTTGTGTAATGAATGGTCGCATTGTTATGTCAGGGCTGATAGGGGCTAGAATAAGGGCACTTAAAGGTAGGTTGGTGTGGACCGTGTATCACGGACTGGGTTGGTGGGTAGGGTAGGTGGGACGGGTGCAGGTGGGACTGGTGTAGGTGGGACGGGTGAAAGTAGGACGGGTATAGGTGGGATGGGGGTAGGTGGGACGGGTTATGTGGGATGGAATAGATGGGTTGAGATAGATGAGATGGGGTGAAGGGTGGGACGGCGCAGGTAAGACGGGGTAGCTGGGACGGAATAGATTGAGTGGGATAGATGGGACGGTGGAGATAAAAATTGGGTAGTTATGACAAAAACTCAGTCGAATAAACATACATTTACCATTCAAGTACGTCTAATGAATTGAGTTTACACTTTATGCTCCATTGGGGACACTCAGTACTGCATGAAAAAATGTTTTTGAACAGGTGCAGTTAAGAGAGTAAGATTTTAAACAGATTAGACACGCAACGACATCAAGAAATATTCAGCCTGTGTGAGATGTACAGAAAAGGGGCACGCAACGACCAAGACAGAGAGGAACAGAGAAAAAGAGATAGAGAGTGACTAAGAGGGAGAGAGACCAGGAGAAACTGACTGACGGAAAAGAGAGAGAGAGAGAGAGAGAGAGCGAGAGAGAGAGAGAGAGAGAGAGAGAGATGTGAAAGTTTCGAAATGGAATATGACGCCTTGTTGGTCGGTGGTGATCTGAGTGTTGAGGGAATGTGACGTCACAGAACCCATAAGAAAATGTGTGTGGGAAGGGGGTGTTCAGTTAAGAGTAAACATTTCAATAGAAAAGTCAGACCAGACAAAATGATAGATATCGTCCCTCTATACCAAGTCTAATTGAAGACACGTACCTTTAGCAGGAGAGGATTGACAAGGTATAGATAGCCTTAAGGTAAATGGCAGTCAGCTCTGATCACAATATGTACATAGAAGAACATTTAGTGTGAGATGAAATTCATAAGGTATTCACCAAGTTATTTCCTAATGTCCAGGGGTAAAAAAAAATCAAATTTTAAAAAAAAAGAGAAAAAAAAAAGAAATATAAAGTGTTTAATATGTCCAAAACATCTATGGAAAATAATTGTGGGTAAGATTCGTTTGGAGAGTGAGTAGCCTCCAGTTTTCTTCATTTTAATTGTCAGTTCTTAATTATTTCCTGTACATAAGTTGCTTTTGAAAAAATAACTGGCAGGGATGGACGATTGAGGAAATCGGTCGCACTAAATATTCATTTGGGATAACGTAGGTTCTTTTATTTTATGATATTGCTGGACTGTTAATGTAGTGTTACCACTGATCAGGGATTTCAAAAATGTAATTTGTTTGTTTGTTTGCTTAAAAAAAACAGATATTAAAAATAAATATTGTTGTTTTTGTTTGCGTTTCAGCTTCTGTTTTCACAGTAGACTACTGCATATATTTGTTGACACCACAACGTCGTAATAGAATCAGGAGTCTACCGATTTGCATATTTTCCGATATTGCCGACACTGATGTTACCGACATTTTTGTTGTTGTGATATGAGTGCCGATATCAGTATCTGTTAGGACAAAAACCAGTGATCATATTTGATGATTTTGCATAATTTCATCCAAACTCTAAGCATCCCAATAAGCATTCTAATCCTGACCCTAATACTTAATTCTATATTGGATATCAAAATCTGCAAATTTGTTAGGACACTGGTTTAATTAAGACAAACTTATTTTTTTTTTAAAAACTAACTTAAAGAAATAGTACAACTTCATTTGAATTATTAGTTTGTGTCGATCTCGGTCTTCCGTATTTCGTGAGATTTCGTGTTAATTCTTCTGTCACTTCGCTTCCTGGTTATTTCTTTTCCTCTTAAACAATGAAAAAATATGGATCGGAAATTTTGTTTTTTAGATAGATTTTCTAATATAAGGTTGTACCGTATAATCGGCATAAAATAACAAATCAAAAGATTTTTAATTAATAATAATAGAAAACAAACTTAAATATGGATTTATATTAATTTATTATTTTTTATAAACTACTTTAACTCAAACAATATCATAGCACATGGCATGCTGTTGGTGGCTGTACATATTAATAATTTATACTAGCACTCTTTAGTCCTTAAAATACCATTATCGGGATCGATAATTTGTTGAGACATTTATAAACCTAAAGGATACTTTTTTTTTCCTGACTTTTTTGTGGTCAAAATGTCACTTATTATGAAATATCGGTGACTTCAATATTGGGACCTATACATGCTACCGATACCGATATTGCCGATACCGTGATGTCGGTGCCGATACATCGGTAGACCCCTAAATATACTACACATAACCCAAATGTCCATTATTAGAAGTTAATGCCAATGGTGTCCCTTGCTCTACAAGCCAACCCTCTTGATATCCCTTTGGTCAAAGATCTCCTTGCCTTCACCTATTTGTGTATTTACAACTTAGATCACTGGGCGTGTTTCTCCACATATAAACACGAGTCAAGGGACAGATTCGCAAACAATAGTCCAGACCACAGAAAAAACGGAAGGAGGAAAATTGGGTTCTTAAAAGGTGGGGGAAGAAGATCTGGCCTACGTATGTTGAGGACGTTTGACAGTATGTGGGCACAATGTTTAATACTTTTGATATTGTTGGACAATTCTATTACTAATGTTCTTTTTAAATTTCGTTGACCAGTGTGCAAAGTAAAAAAAAAATTTTTAAATCTCCTGTGCAAAGTTACTGAGCATCCATGTTTTGTGCAAAATTTACACCCCAAAAACATAGATATTATACTTACCGAAAATTTCTGCGCGACAACTCGAAACGGCTGTGCGGCGTCAGTCAGGTGGTCATAATCCAAGACCCAACATCATTCCCTGCATCAGTGTGGGATAATTAGAATGCCGTTTAGACCACAAGGAGAAATTAAATTTGTGTAGAACTGCGTACCTAGCCGGTCCTAGCCCTTCGCTTGTCCTGTTGGTTCAACAATCAATTTGCTTGTTTTATGAACTTGATTAAAGTAATTTGAGTTGGTTATTAGCTTAAACAATGTTTAATGCGTTTGCCATCCCCCCACCCCCAATGAAATGTACCGTCAGTTTGTCCTTGTCACCTTAACAAAATTCTGACATCAAGAAATTTGAGGAGAGCGGAAGTGATATTCGTCAACCCACACTGCTCATGAAAACATATTTTTATTTTCAGTGACAACTGAAATATGTTTTCATTCATCAAGTGCCTCATACAATACAAAGGTGGGGAACACTGATGAAAAATATTTACAAATATTGATCACGATTCTCAAGAGCTTCATTTGGAGTATCAGCGGTTTGTTTTATATTTTATTACAGGAACTTTCTTTAAGCCATTTAAACGGAAATGCCCGTCCCGCGGAAAGGAAGACATCAATATTCAGCCGTTTATGAAAGTCATTCCTCGAATACCTACGTTTTTATGTTTTAAACATTTGTTTGTACTGGGCTGAAGGGCTCCCTAAAAAAATCTTGAGAGGTTGTAAATATCACACGAGGGAATATCCACACTATCCGAGTTCCCTGGAATGCCTTCAGCTGTCGCTGATTAAGTGCGCACAGTTTATTTCTGGAGAAAGGACAAGTTCGCTCAGAACCGAAAGCTACATTTGACTAGATTATTTCAAATTGAATTTCAACTTCAAGAAACCGTTTCTCTATCTATGTGATCTAATAATCCGAACAGTTATTAGTTAACTCTGTATGAGCCGAAATGTTGTCGCTGACCTTTTGTAATTACAGTCATCCAGGACAGAGAGCCCAATGAGGTCAAAGGAACCGCTACAAATATACGCACAAGACCGCACTTAACTGTTACGGAATTGGGTGTGACTTCTGGGAGACAGCAGCCAGCGTCAGAGCCTCCTGGCGCCTTGTGATACAGAACGGCGCAGTGGTCTGTGAAGAAAAAGACAACAGATGGCAAGTCCAGACGACAGGCCAGGGAGTATCGTGCTCGAAACCCTCCTGATGGCATACCAACTTGTCCGATATGTAGAAGTAGAAGCACCTTTCGGGCAAGAGAAGGGTTAATGAACCGCCAAAGGATGCACAAGACTGCCAAATCAGATGACTAATATGATGAGAATGGTCCTCGTCGATCACAATGGGCTAACAACACACACCCGGGTTATCGACACATCAACTTTCAACCCCATGCTGTTATGTAATTGCCAGTAAGAAAATTACACCCAGCGATTATCCCGCTGCACTCAAAGCTATTGTACTACAGTGATACCCCCCTCCCCCAAACAAGATCAGGGATGAGTGATTGTTTTAATAGACGCCCTTGGCCTGGAATGAACTATTTCCAGCAGCCCCCCCCCCCCCACATTCACCACCTTTTCGATTGTTTTGTGGGCCATCGGAGCTGATTCTTGTTTTGTGATGTTTAACAAGATGGCGTGACTCACCTGATTCAACAGTAGGCGGAGGAGCGTGTGTGTGGGAGGGGGGTGGGACGGGGGTTCTCATGTCAATCAAGCTGAAAGAATGTTTCATTTAAATTCAAATCTGCTTGTTAAAGCTGGCAGGAAAATCTCCTCTAATAAAGACATTGCCTTGCTTGCCGTGACATCAAGTAGCAACTCGACACTATTGGTGGATTGATACATGCCACTTCATTCAGTTAAAACATGTCTCACTCTTAACCAAACACTTTTCTATTATGACTAACTATGACGTGTCATTTTTCTTTAAAAAAATATTCACAAGTTTCGACCAAAACATGAAAAGGCGGACTTTGTTTTTTAATAGCAAAAAATATTGATCTGATCTAAGCTAACAATTGGATTGCAACTTGATGGCATACGGACCTAGTCAACTGATAGATTTCTGAATTCAGTCCAATTTGAAAATTTTACAGATAAAAATGTGCCACAAAATCATATGACTATCCATCATCTTGAAACACGTGCTTTAATTAAACCACCCGTAAAAACAAAGTTTCTGACCTTAAATCACTTATATATGAGACAGAACTAGTGATGTTCATTCTCTTTTGGGTCGTGCCGTTAGGCTCTTAGGACCCGGTTCATTTTATCGCAGGTGAGCCTCATCAAGAGGGCATCGCTATAGAGTTTAATAGAGGTAGTCCTCATCAGGTTTAGCAACTTTTCCCCGCAAGACCCGCAGAGCTCGGGGCACTCTTCTAGTACATGGGCCACAGTTCTTCGGGGTGGCCGCACACGTGTCAGGCCAGTTCCTTTCTGAGGACATAACTAAAATAATGATTATGTTAAATATAACACGCACCGCGCGACAGACCCCCGTGACATCGAGGGCTGAAGTGAACCTCCAGTGACCCGTGAAGGTCAACTACAGCAGACGGCTACACATGCTATATAGAGATGCATTGAGATGAACTAAATATTAATTTATTTAAATACGGTACATTCCATCGATCTGATTTTTTAAAAATAAAATGCATTTTTAAGTGACGCAAGTCTATGTGCAAAGTTTCAGTTCGATAGGATCATAGAAACTGGGTCATTTTTTTAATTTTCGTTTTTCCGCGGGTGAGACCAAGAGATCACGATAGACCAGATAATATAAGTTAATATAAAGGATTTTAAAACTTTACTTGTGGCGTTGAAATAATTGTCCTGTGTGTTTTGAAATTAAAAAAAAAAAATAGAGACCGAAGACATGCTCACTAAGCACGCTTAACTTCATATACAGTGCATACGTTTTAGTACATTAACTTGATTTCGTACTACACATATTAACGTTGGTTCCATGATTAAATAAGTTCCTTATATAAACTGTCACATGATCCATGTACATGTATATGTCATCTGTATTTGGTGCAAAAAGCATTTGCATATTTATCGCTAATTGGGTCAAAAGTCAAAACTATACAAAATTGTTAGCGCTGTTACTAATTAATTTTTTTAAAAATAATGTAATCGATAAATTTCGATTAATTATACATTTTTCTAACGCATTTATAGAATAGATGCCGTTCAGTTGCGATTCATTATTTCGCGAAAATTGGTTAAACTGCGCTAATTCCAGTGCTTTCAAATTTTGTGACGTAACACATCAAATTCGTTCTGCTATGTAAAAAATAAGGTAAAAAACCTTTTTATTGACGTATGCACGTCTAGATAAATAATAAAGGCACGAGGGGAAAATATGTCGGTAAAAAATATATAAATATTTAATAAATTAAAGGGTGGGGGATATTTTCTTAAATTTAAATACAATTTTAAAGTGATCAAATTAATTTTAATCGATTGAAATTTTCAACGACTAATGGATTAATTAACCGTTAATTTCCGCAGCCCTAAAAATTGTTTTTTCGTTTTCCAAAGCATTTGCCACCTTTAAAACAGTACTTGCATTCTTATTATTCTATTGACCCTAAATCAGAAGTTTTTTTAAAAAATTACATAATATTGAAAATACGAAAACGAATTCAATGGCTTCGCGATAAATATATATATTTTTTTGTAACATTTTTTTAAAACAATGTATTGTTTATGTGTATTTATGTGAGTGTTTGTGTGTGTGTGCATGTTTTTCTCTCAGCCTTTCTCTTTATTTAAAATTTAAATCACGGTCTCAATCCATGCGCACTGATACTGATATTGCCGTCTGCCTGTTGAAGGTCATGACCTTATCATGCGCATGAGAACAGCGAAATCCTTTTCTCTTTGAGTTATTGCGTGCCACTGATATTGCCATAACTATTGTGACAGCGTTCGATAAACCGGCGTGTCAATATGTGACCACCGCCTGGCGGAGTGATCTCAACAACCTTGGCCTCCGGCTACTCGAACTTGTTGCTTAAAGTCCTCATCAAATTTGTTTAAAAAAATAAAAAAATAAAAAAATAAAAAAAAAAACAACAACATGCATGAGCCGATCCTATTGTGACGATGCTGATCAGAATAACCTCCCCTTTGGATTAAAAAAAAAAATCATACTCTTTATCATTTTAATCGTATTGTGTTTGACTAAAGTCAACTGTATTTTTTAAAAAATCAAATTCTTGAATTTTAAATCTCGTTTTAAAAAAAAACAATTTTAATTTAAAAAAAAACAAAACAACTAAGGTCAATCTATTAAGCTTTTCACCCCTAATTCATGAATTTAAATAAAAAGGAAGCTAATTTTTTTTTTAAAAAGCACTGTCTTTCACAATTAATTTCGTTATTTTTCTTACTAAGTGCATGCATTTGAAATAAATTTTCACCTTATTATTTAAATTTTAACATATTTTTGCCTTAGTTTTGTGTGTCCACGGCGAACAGAAGGTAGACAAAATTGAGCGAATTTAGTGACATGATTAGCGTACAATAACATTAACAGTAACAGTAACAAATGATAATGTTTAAGCTGGAACAGAAGAGGACCATTAACAACTAACGTCGTGTTCGTCATTGATTGTTATTTCTCACTTACAGTAACATTAACATTAACAGTAACAAATGATAATGTTGGGACAGATGAAGACCATTAACAACCAACGTCGTGTTCGTCATTGATAGTTATTTCTCACTTACGCCGCCCATCAAGCAAAACTGTGCTATGGCCCCACAGTAATGTATACATACGCTTTTTTCTCTCCTTCCTGTGTTGTAAATAAGAGCCCTTGTGACAATACCCGGTGAGATTAGAAGATTTGTCTTGTTGACTGCAGGGGAAGCCGTATCTAAAACAACCACGTGACTACCGTCTTGTGGCGAGGCTTATCTGCCTTATTAATTCTTAAACAATGTCTCTCTACAAGGTGTGCTTGAATTAGGTCTATAGTGCCCTATGTATTATGTATTATTAGTAATAGTACATAACGCAATGAATTCTAACTTCAAAAACAAACACTTACAAATTATATTTCTTCCCGTCCAGAATTCGGGCTTGGTATGGATTGCCTGAGGAAACCAGAAAAATCAACTATCTATCAACATTTAAAACTATAATAAAAATCCAATACTATACATAAACCATGGATAAGCATAGAATGCAATAATCTTCTGTTGTGAAGGAGCGTCTGTATAGCTGATAAGATTAGAAAAAAAAATTCCAAAAGGATGTATTTGCAGTGAAGTGTATATAATTCTTTGAAATATAGTTTAGTATTCATTCTGTAATGATCACATCACCATTGGCGAGGGTTGCGCAACCTTCGGGCTATTGCCGGTCGCATAAATTAAACTTATTTTTGCAACAACCGCCAAAAAATTTTTTTCACTGAAAAACGAAACGGTCACTATAAAAAATTACCACTCGCAATTGTCAACGCGACATAATAATGACATAATCATAATTTATTGTAGGCAAACACAGTGCTTTCATTACAACCAAAAATCTTTCCATCAATATTCTCTTATATTTCTACTTTATAGAACATTGTCATGTAAACCTATCATTATGTCACACGTACAGCATGAGTATATTTTTAATTGGCATTAGTACATTGAGAACACAATAATTGATTAAGTGATAAGCTGCTTCACTAACACTGTCCATGTAACTTAGCAGTCCAGAGTCTAGAAATTAGTTGCTGCCTTGCCCTTGGATGTTATGCCAAGAGTCGTGCAAAATCCGGGCACTCGCTGGGTATCATCAGTCGTATTATATCACCAGATTTAGTCGGGTTAGATTTTTTTCTGGAGATATTTCATTCGTATAATATGACGCTTCGCACATGAAAGTGCTTCAAAACAGCACTAGAGTGTTTCTTGCTTTTTCACGAAGCTTGGGATACTCCACAGCTAATGTCCATGTCTCCAGTAGATTCTCGAATTTCTTCACAATCTGCGCGACATTTTTTAGTTCTATCAGTTCCATTAGGACATCCAACGGTCCACTCTCTGTCTCCCTGACTCTCTGTCTCCCTGACTCTCTGTCTCCCTGACTCTCTGTCTCCCTGACTCTCTGTCTCAACCAAATGTGGAGAAGCAACGAGTCTCATATTTTCTGAGATCTTGTCGAAATCCTGAAAACGTTCTGTGAATTCCAACAACAGCGCTTCGAGGACGCCTGAAAAGGACGTAGCCGGAGTTTCATATTTTATTTCTTGGGTTTCGATCAGAGCGGCGAGTTGCGAAAAATGATAGAGATTGAGCTGTTGGATATGGCTTTGTAGCAGACGACATTTGTCACAGAAATCCTGTACTCTTCTGTGCATGGGGCAAACTGTTGTTCCTTTGCCTTGCAGAGGCTCGTTGAGGCAGTTGATATAAATTAACAAATACACAAGGAAGGCTAGGAGAATGAAAAGGATCATGCGATACACATTCTTTAAAATGTTATCCAAATCAACAGATTTAGAGCACAGCGCCTCCTGGTGAATAATGCAGGGCAGATTGATGAGCTGGTCATTACGGTGATCATTTTATATTAGGCTGCTGAATTTCATGGCCTACACTCATTAGCTGCAGCTGCAGCCTAACACCAGCGCAGCAAGAGCTATTTCAATGTCTATGAGCGCATAACACTGCAGCTAACGATACAGCTGCTGGAGTCGTAATTTGTTTCGCAATAACAAGTGCTTAAGAGCGTAAATGAATATTCGATATTACGTTTAAAATTTTACAATATATATTGCCAAATTTCAAATATTTGACCGCCGCATATTATTATAATTTAACAAGATTTCCACGACCGCACATTTTGGTGACCTCGGCCGCATACGGCCTTACGGCTCCAGCCATAACGGAGCCTTGTGGTCAGTGACGTAAGAGTCGTCCATGTTTATTATAGCGTTTTTTTTGGTATGAATTAACATCACATAAAAATATCACTAATGTTTGCTGTCGGCTTTTATCGTTAAGGGCGTCTCTACTGTTAGGCAAGATTAAGCGATCGCCTTTTTGCTGATTTTGTATTTGTGTGGAGGGGATTGTGGCATAAAACAACCCCACCCCTCCTAAAAAAGATGTTGAATGGATTTAGTGGGGAGAGGGTATTTAAAAAAAAAAAAAGATAACAGCCTAGTGAAACACCAAGATCACTCCGCGACACCATCCCCCCCCCCCCCCACACACACACACACGCGCGCGAACGACAACAAAAAAATGTTGACCAGGTTCTATACCTTTTAAACTTAACTAACACAGAAAGACATGGGTTAGTTGACAATGGGAAATCGTAATGAAACTTACATTGGCAGTAAGCGTCCACACACTGGGTTGTGGCACAATAGCTTCGGACGTAAAAAACTCCCACTAGACTGACGTAAACAAAACAACACTACATTGACGTAAAGAAACCCCACTAGATTGACGTAAAAAACAACACTACATTGACGTAAAGAAAACCCACTAGATTGACGTAAAAACACTACATTGACGTAAAGAAAACCCACTAGGTTGACGTATAAACACTACATTGACGTAAAGAAACCCCACTAGATTGACTTAAAAAACAACACTACATTGACGTAAAGAAACCCCTCTACTTTAATGAGTGGTGGATCCAGGGCAAACGAAAAAAAACGAAAAAAAAAATTAAACGGCAATAAGCCACAAACTTTGTGGTAGTGGGTGGGGTAAGAGTGGCGTGTAAGGGGAGATTATTGGCAATATTGTCAGGCTTTGGGTTGGATTTGCCCCTGACGTGAGCTGGCAGGTCCAAAAAAAAAATAATTAATTATGCATTCATATTTTTTTTCTTTTAGAAATGAAATTTGTGTTGGACTAGAGGATTCTCGGAGAGACATATTGTTGCAGGATTATAGTATTAAGTTGCACAGAATCAGTTGTTTTAATACCTTTTTCAACTAGTCTTCTTTGATGTTCAGCCACTGTAGGGATATTATATCACATGTCAAACCGCTTATTTATAAAGCAGTAGTTTTTACTTTAAATTATTCATAACATGAATATGCTTCATTCCAAACCATAATAATCCAAATGATTTTAACTCCACGAATGACCATGTGGATCAGTTTCGGTCTGTAAGGGTATGGCTGTATGGATGTATGTCTTTATGATTGTATGGCTGTATAGGTGTATGGTTGTATGGATGTATTTCTGTGTGATTGTATGGCTTTATAGGTGTATGGATGTGATTGTATGGCTGTATAGATCTACGGCTTTATGGATGTACGGCGTTCTTTTGAAATAATGATTCTTATATTGTTCGTAAGTTGTTAAAATGTACTTATGTCTGAGCTTCAGAATTTGCATCCCAGTTTCTACTTAATTATTCATGATTAATTATGCCAAAAAGGAGCAATGATTTAATGATACTTTTTTTAAAGGTAGTTTTTGAGTTTCATCGATGGTTAAAAGTAAAAACGTTGCCCCAAAATGGATGACATTACTCCTACTCGTATGTACGTCGTAAATTGTTAGAACAATGACATTTAATTGATGATTTAAATATTTTATATTTGTTATGGCATCGATTCAAATGTGACTTTCCCCACTCCTTACATTAATATATCGCATTATTATAGTCCCATAGTAAATCGTCTCTAGAATTGGATCGAGAGTTCTATAACTGAGACACTGAGTAGTCATTAATTTCCATCTTAACTTTTCCTTACTAAACACCAACTGCAATAGTTGCGGCATTTGAACGGTTGACTCCATTCGCCTAAGACAGTGGTGGGGAGCCTTTTTGGGGCCGGGTGCCCAAAATTGAACCAAGAAGCCACTTATTTCTAGCAAAGTGCCAACATTCCAATGAAAACCTAAAATGGGGTTTTTGCATTTGTTGATTTGATCAAGTCATATCTTAGTCGCGCGCCGGCTGATAATGCTCCGATTGCCGACAGTGGTACGCGCGGCAAAGGTTAGCCATCACTGGCCTATGATGATACGCTCAAACACTCACATCATCCATCGGATCTTTCTGTAACTCTACACCAGATATCTCATCTTTACCATCTGCCACTCCCTATAGGTTATTAGTTAAAACAACAGCTCCACTTTCAACCCACTAGCTCAGACAAGCCACAAAACTACTATTCGTCACCGAACTTTACATATGAGCCCTATATGGCCATCCGCTGGAGGAGTTAACGGCCCCCTGAACATGACCTCACCGCTGCAGCTCGATCCATTATTATCAAGACAATTCAAAAAGCAGGAGAATAAAACCTGATCGTATCCGTCATAAAGTCAGCCAGTGTTTGCCAATGAAAATCTTGATGACTTGCTATCGTGTAAGGAGCAGACCTATCTAGGGGTGCGTCAGGTTTTTTTTTCTTTATAGCTAGTGTTTTAAACTGGGTTAATGATAAAGAGAAGACGTCAATGGCTCCGTACAATCTCTTCGGGTTCTTATTGTGCCGATTTTATTGTTGGACCAGCTGAAAGCCGGTGGTAATAGTTGTATATGTCCTTGAATACTGGATATTTGGAACAAGATGGAAGTGGGTGTAAATGACATGGAGGCTAGACAAGGTGGTGGTATGAAGACAGTGGGATGATATGAAGACAGTGGGATGGTAGGAACACAGTGGGGTGGTAGGAACACAGTGGGATGTTAGGAAGACAGTGAGATGGTAGGAAGACAGTGAGATGGTAGGAAGACAGTGAGATGGTAGGAAAGCAGTGGGATGGTTGGAACACAATGGGATGGTAGGAAGACAATGGGATGGTAGGAAGGCAGTGGGATGGTAGGAACACAGTGGGATGGTAGGAACACAGTGGGATGGTAGGATGACAGTGGGATGGTAGGAACACAGTGGGATAGTAGGAACACAGTGGGATGTTAGGAAGACATTGGGATGGTAGGATGACAGTGGGATGGTAGGAAAACAATAAAATGGAGAAAGACAGTGAAATGATATGAAGACAATGAGAGTTTACGAAGACAATGAATAAGTAGAAAGATAATGAGAATGTAGAAGACAATGAGAGTTTACGAAGACAGTGAGAATGTAGAAGACAGTAAGAGCTAAAGGAGAATATGAATAAGTAGAAAGACAATGAGAATGTAGAAGACAATGAGAATGTATATATAGGAAGACAATTAGAATTGATGAAGACACTAAGAATGAAGGAAGACTATGTGAATGTAGGAAGACTATGTGAATGTATGAAGACAATGAGAATGTAGGAAGACAATGATAATGTAGGAAGACTATGTGAATGTAGGAAGACTATGTGAATGTAGGAAGACAATGAAATGTTTAGAAAACTATGAAAGATTGTTAAGACAATATGGGGGTAACACTGCAATGAGATGGGTCTGAATTTCGTAACTTTCCGAGTAGTTTTTTATTTTATTTTTAGCTGTAGATTCCCAGAGACGCCCCGACAGTTCATACAAAGTACTGTGTTAAAGCAAAGGGTCTGTCCCCCTCATCGCTCAGGCTGTCTCCCATTGTTTGAGTAGAGCTGTTTTGTTTTGCCTCGGGTTTAGAGAGTGCAACGCACTCCGTCATCGTTTTCTTAGCACCCCTGGTCCCTGTGTTTAGTTAGGAGTCAATCCAGCTTCAGGGCCCTAAAGATCGTCTCTGGTCTGTCCTAGACTGTAGGAGTCGATGCGAGGGGCTTGAGTTGGATTATGTGGGGAAAGAAAAGGTGGGTGGGGGAGAGATTTTTTACAAGACTTGGATGGCGTGAGAAAAAAAAAGAGAAAACCCCTCAAAGATACAATGGGCTTACTTGTTAGGCCAAGTGAAGGAGATTAGATTGTTTGGCCCCTGGGTGAGAATCAGAGATTTAAGTATGATGTCCACAGTGACGTTGTTTACCAACTGTTTGTGTTTAACGTGGAGATCCTTGACGCGGTCCTTAGAAGTGAACATTGACAGTTGAACGAAATAACCGCCTGAAGGAATTGGTGGCTTGTTGTTGTTGTTTTACTGACTCAATGCTGAAATTTTCTTGACAATATATGTTTCAAACTTACATAAGTAATCGGATCATATGTTGTACATCTTACTACTCTTGTATGTACGCTTTTCTTTCATGCTAACAGTCTCCTTTCTTTGCATTGACTTTCTTGCACCGTCGTTATTCTGTTACAATGTTCTTTAGTTACGAGAGTTTTGGTTACTCCATGTCGTGTCATTTTCAAATATAAACTTTGTTTAAAAAGAACTATTATTAAAGTTAAAGCAAATCTGGTCCCAGTGCTATCATAGTTCGTAATGGAAAGGTTGTTGTGCGACTCTCCACATGCTACACATCTTAATTTATAAAAAAAATATTTAGACATTTTCTCGCGTCATTGAACTTTATATTTATGAAAATTTTAATGAGAATTTTCTCTATGCTAAGAAAGCAATATTTTACCTTGTAAAGGGCTCTATGGTTCGAGAAATCGAATCTTCCATGATAATTAAAATAATTTAAAAAATAATTTGAAAACTTATATAGCAGTGAATCCCAGCAAATAGCCGGGCTCACGGCACTCATATATTAATGAGTGCATTCAGTTCAAACTTGTTCTATCCTAATCACAAACAACATATGATGTACATGATGGTGCACATATGATGTACATGATGGTGCAAATATGATGTACATGATGGTGCAAATATGATGTACACGATGGTGCACATATGATGTACACGATGGTGCACATATGATGTACATGATGGTGCACATATGATGTACACGATGGTGCAAATATGATGTACACGATGGTGCAAATATGATGAACATGATGGTGCACATATGATGTACACGATGGTGCACATATGATGTACACGATGGTGCACATTTGATGTACATGATGGTGCACATATGATGTACATGATGGTGCACAAATGATGTACATGATGGTGCACATTTGATGTACATGATGGTGCACATATGCTGCATTTAGAGTACAGTTTGGTGGTAGGAAGAAAATGAGATGGCTAGGTGACATTAGCAGAATCTTTTTTTATATATTTCAGAATTAAATAAATTATTTGAACGAAAGCAAACGGGGAAAATGGAAAAAATTTTGTCTGTTTAAATTAATTTTTAAGAGAGAAAAATTATTATCTATAGCATGTAACTGATACCTTATAAAAAAATGTTCGTGTCCGAAAATTTAATTTTAAAAAAAGAGTTGTGAAGAATGTAAATCGGATTCAACTATAAAAATGTATGTGTTTTAAGAGAAAAAAACCCTGGGTATGGAAAATAACGGTTTAGTTTGTTCCACCCCCCCCCCCACACACACACAGTTTATTATTATTCATTCTTTTTAAAGTTATAAATTGGCTTTTTAAAAAGAGTTCTTTTAATATATTATTTTATTTCAGCTAGTGTGCATTTTTAATCTACTTTTAAGTTCCTATAAAAATAATGCAATAAAAGTTTCTTGGCATGAAGACATCATGGAGAAAATCGGCTGCCGTCATTTATTTCTCTGATGCAAAATCAGAATACCCTTGTTTTAAATAACTATCCGCTTTTCTTTGTATCTTCCCTTTTATGTTCACATTTTAAAAGTAGCCACAAATAAACCAAGTGGCCAATACTCATTGAACATCAATTTGCACACCATGGGGTGCGTTTTTCGTGATTTTTTCCTCTTTCTAATCAGTGCGTGATGCGTTCATATGGCTCTTTATATTCATTTTGCATATGTCGTACTAATTTAGAAATCAAATGTAGATTAAAAGACTTTCAAATTGTACAATTAAAGGTGTACTAACTAACAACAAAAAAGTTATAGGAGGAATGTAAGGACTGGTCCCTACTACTACTGGTGTTAAGTCGAGGTGTGGCTCGTAGAGATGTGAACGGGCGGCAACAAGAAAGGATTATTTAAATAAGATAACCCCGCACTTCAGCCCCCCCCACCCTTGTTATATCTAACCCGTCCAATGAAGTTGACAATTCAAGCGGAGGCGGTCGTGTCAAGTGGACTAAAAGGCATAAACATCCCCCTCTTCCCTCCTCTTTTTTGGATGTTGGTACTCCTGATTAATGGCTCCGCACATATTTGTATATAATAAGTGAACGCCTCTTGCATTTTACTCAACATCTTCACTCACCTGTTGTTCTCTAAGGATTAAACTTATATTATATATAACTGTAAGCCTAGAGACAGAAGGATTGACAATATATGTCAGTAAACTTCCCCCTTACTTCTTCAACAGCCCCCTTCGAGGAAAAAAAGCATAACATCTTTTGTGAAAAATATCCCATTCAGACTTATGAATTCTTCTTATATGACGTGCAAACATTTTAATTCAGGGAAACTTTGGTGTAATACTGTGTGCTATATATACCAGCTGGACATGCTACATCAGCCGATTCTTATACAGTTTATAGCTAACCCAAAGATCGTGGGAGCCGACCATCAAGTTACCCCACTGCACGCGTTTTTCACGTCCTGAAAAATCTATTTCTTTTTTTTTAAAAATGTTTTCACACGCATATATGCTTGATAAGTATTTAAATAAACGATGAGAAAATAAATAAATATACACTAAAATGCACACAGCACATACATACACACAGCATATAAACACACACACAGATACACACAGACTGAAAGATACAAAGACACACACATAGACATACACACAAACACAGACACATAAAGACACACACAGACACACAGTGGTACCTCGTTATATGTCTGCTTTAGATTAACTCCAGCTTGGCATCCGTCCTGTTTTGACGCGAAATATTTTGCTTGATATACGGCCTTTTTTGGAATACGACCTGCGTGCTTCACGCAATTCAGGCCGACCCCCCCCCTTTCTCGTCACATGTCGTCACAAGAAGTTAGACCCCTTCAAACATAATTTCACATATAGAAACGTTTGTGTAATTAAAATACAAATGTATTTGTTATGGGGGTTTCCTCTTTCTTTGTTACAGGGGGTTTGTGTTTTATAAATTATTTTATTTATTTTTGTTCGTCCGTCGTAGTCGACGATGACCACTCTCATTATATTTGTCCAGTGATAGGCCACCACGTGTGTCCTCTGGTGGCTTATTATTATTAGCCCTATTCTAGCACGAAATTTACGACTGCATGTCGGCCAAGAGATGGATAGGATCCCTTCAGGAGGGTTTTGGATAGGTCCTTCCTGGCTTGACGCTTGTTCTTGGCTGCCCATTGTCTTTCAGCCTCACAGACAGCTACGCCATTACGTATAATAGAGCGCCAATGCAAATGTCCAATGTCATAGGCCTTCAGTAAGCTCGCCATAGAAGAAAGAGCCTTTTGAGAGGCGATGGACGGACATGCGCATGCCCCGCTCAGCATAGTTGCTACTGCATGAGGCTAGTGTGGATTCTGGGTAGTCCTGACTTGGCTTATATTTCAATGTCTGTAACTTTTTACTGCCAATTTATATTGAGAACTTTTCTTAGGTTTTTGGTGCGAAAGTGTTTCAGCAACCTTGCATGGCGTTGGTATATGGTCCAAGTTTCACATGTATATAGTAAGGTGGGGAGCACTACGCCTCTGTGTACGTTTAGTTTAGTTTGGGTGCTGATTCCCCTTCTGTTCCAGACCCTGTCATGCAATCTGCCAAATACTGGCCTTGGAGATACTCACTTCCCCTCGTCATGAATGTTGGCATTTTGAGACAATGTGATGCCGAGATAAGGACGTTGCAGTTTCTAAGGGGGTGCAGGAATAAATCGGTCCGTGATGCGGTTAAATGTAGAATGTTAAATACATCTGCCCCTAGCTTCTAGTAAAATTATGACAAGCCTATGGCACGCGTGGTACAGTCGGCACGCAGAGCCTCATCAGCCGGCACGCGACTAAAATATTACTTCCTTAAACAAACCAGCGCAGCCAAACCCCACATTTTTGTGGCTTTAATGGAAGTGTTGGTACTTTGCTATAAATAAGTTGATTTTGGTTGAATTTCGGGCATATCGCCCAAAAAAAGATTCGCCACCACTGTTTTAGAGCTCGTGTTAAAACTAGTAGAGAAACAACAGATAGACAGTGTGCAATGCCGATGAGCGTGACGTGCACGGGTTGTTGCCACCTGTTTTAGCCACCACTCCAAACACTCTACCCCTTGTAATGATGTGAGCTCAACCCACGTCATCCAGACGACAACGAGCTGTGTGACGTAGCTCTCACACTTAACACTGTTGACAGTAGGTCTATCTGTCTGTTCCTCGAGACGCCCTTCTACCAATTAGAAGACAAACAAGAAGACTCGGGTTGTCTACACTTGGAGATGGTGAGATGACTTGTCTCGTTCTCCAGGGTGGATACAACAATGCTGTTGTGTCGCCCACCTTTACGGCCGTCGTTTTTCTTCATTGTTTCATGCTCCACTTGAGCTCATTTCGAGTCATGGTATCGACTCTGTTATCAGAATCATTGTTTGTCAAGATCATTGATTTATAGAACAATGAATTGATCTTAAAACAAAGTCATTTCTTGAACTATTTTTTTACCATGTGTTGTACTAAATGTAAATGAAGCATTTCAGCTGAGTATTGAACCAAGTCGCTGGTCCATTAATTAATCTAAGGGACCGTCTGTAATGTATGTCACGCTATTGTTGACCATTTTACCCCCTTCCCCTGTAACAAATCTCGGCCCCCCCCCAAAGTATGTCACACTTTCGAAAAAAATTAAATTAAAATTTAATATAAAACACCGCGACGTCACACATGGCCGGACAACCCGCCTACCCCCTGTCACAAACTGTCACACTTACTTACACCCCCTCCCCCTGTCACAAACTGTCACACTTGCTTACACCCCCTCCCCCTCTCAAGAACTGTCACACTTTCTTACACCTCACCCCCTTCACCCCACCCTCAGGAGTGTGGCGTACTTTAAGGACGGCCCCTGACCACTCATTGTGGAGATTGAGCCAAGTCGTTGGCCTGGTAATATAACCATTCAACCACTCACTGTAGAAGAGCGAGGCGTTGATTAGCTCAATATGACTGATCGCTTATCATAAAATCATGATTAATTGAAACAATTATTTTCGTCTCTACCAGCTGTGCAAATTTAGTTATAAAAATTATTAGTTTTCAACAAAACTCAATCAAAATGAAGCTCTCATTCGCAGCTTCATATGAAGCTCTACATGATAAAAATAAAATTCTCGCTAATGACAATTCGTAGCTCACCACCCAGTGGCGTCCCTAAGAGGTGCGGTTGGGGCGGGCCGCCACGGATGACGCCATCAGGGGGGGGCGACACTAAAATATAAAATTATGTATATTCCCGTTATTTGGCACTGGAAAACCCAGAGGAGATCTTTGGTTTAAGTCGTGAGGGGGTGACACCATGAGCTACCGCCCCGGGTGACACCTCTGTCATCACCACATCCATAAAATTATCCATTATCACAACACATGTGATCCAACACTAAAGCACAACCATTAGGTTGCGTTGTTGACATTCCGATCACGACTCGTATAAGTCTCCCTATTTAAAGCTCCATTCACCTCGGTAATAGAATCCGAATTCCATTTCATTCTGTCTTGTTCCTCTTGCCTATCTCCCAGACACAGGATCATTGTGTTATCACTGCTACACGCGAGTTTGATTCAAAGTTTGCTTTTCAATATTCACTATATTTTAACTATTGGAAACAATGTCAGACATTTTTCAACAACCATCCTATAACAAAATAGTGAAAATTGATAACGAAATCATATATATAAATAAACTTTGTTGTCTATAAGGTAGTTGGAAAGGGGAGGGGGTTGCCAAAGGAGGGAAAAAGAATATCAGCAATTATGTGCCATGAGACACAAAGTGGAATTCACATTTCGGAAATCTATTGAAAATGTTCAATAAACCGACATTAAGTGCGGCGATTTCATCATCACAAGCCAATCACAGGCGGAACAGATAAGATTTGAAACGAAGTCTTTCTTTTAGCAGAAACTTTCGTCACCCCTGAATCAGCCCCAAGTCTGTAAGTGACGTCATTGGTCCGTGGTGCTCATGCTAGGTCACGTCTTCAGGAGTGGACCTGGTCGAGTGGTCCGCGGTCAGTCTGAGTGACCATCACAGACACGTGTTAGATGTAATGAATGTAAGAATAACTTCATGCGGCCGGCGCCTCGCCGCTTATAGCGTTGGGAAGGTAAACGGTTCGGAATAATTTCGTGGTTGGGCTCCAGTGCCTCCCTCCTGAAATTCCGTGAGCCGATTTGAAAATTCTGATCCTTTTAATATGAAATCATAATGACCAATCGCCACGTAAATCTGATTGCTACTGAAGAATACGTTTACGAATTTAGTTTTATATGAATGCAAATTATACTTACGGGTGCGTATGTTTCGGTGTGTGTGTGTGTGTGTGCGTGTGTGTGTGTGCGCGTGTGTGTGTGTATGTTTGTGTGTGTGTGTGTGTGTGTGTGTGTGTGCGTGCGTGCGTGTACGAGTACGTCTATTACGTGTATGTGTCTGTGTGTCATTATAATTCACGGTTAGTCTGAACTGACCGCACCTTTGTATTTTGGAGGGTCTCTTATCCTATCTAATCTTTTACAGAGATCCTTCTATACACAAGATTATTGCGTGCTACGCTAATCATGAATTATGTCTAATCTTGCATTTTCATTAGAGTTCTAAATGATAATAAGCGTTGGTTTTCCTGGTTTCCTCAGGCAACCCATTACACGTAAATAAGAAGCATTGTAGAGCATTTAAGTTGACTGACAGCCCTACTTATGTGTATGTATAGTCATATATAGTGAATGTAATCCATTTCGTGCCATGTAGGTCAACAAAGTGTAAACAACGCATGTGAGGTGTTAATGAACAACAACCTGTTAGGACTTATCACCGCCAGAGATAGCGTATCAACCAGGTCAGCTGAAGTCTTTACATCTTTGGACAGGTATGGACCGCTCTGTTGGCGGCCATCAACACTTAACCATTGGCCATAGTTAATGTGTCGGTGGGGGGGGGCGGAGGGGCGAGGCAGACCCCACTAATCAGTCATGGTAATTAGTCCACAAGAAGAGTCAAGAGCCGCTGCGTTTTGTAAAAAGAAATGAATACCGTCACTCAGCACGAGAACAGAGACCACACATTAAACCGGTTGTCTACACCAGGGGTCTCCAAACTACGGCCCGCGGGGCCCTCTGATCCGCACCTGGAGACCATTTAGTCTCCAAAAAAATACTATTTTTATGTATAGTTTACAACAAAACTGTGTTTAGTCGTCCCCCAAGCTGCTGTTTGACATCTAATGCGGCCCTCCGGCAGAAAAGTCTGGAGACCCCTGGTCCATACTGTGGCAAGGCTTGTAAGAAACGGGAATGTGGGTTGGGCGGGGTGGGGGGAGGTGATCTCAAGATACCCATTACATAAACCAGGACGTTGTACTCGTGTTCTCAAGAATCAATATTCTGACCAAGACACCGCAACCGTCTTCTCAATTTACTTTGACATGTATGCTTTGTTGATGGTTTTCCTGTTAGATTAGCGCGGCTCATTCAAAATACATTAGCAGTTGGCGATTCGGGTCAGTTCATCTTCACGGTACAATGAAGTTTCCTACACAAAAAAATTTCAATGTTCTCGGGTATCATTGCTGCCGTTTTGTTTTGTTTTCTTTAGAAAGCCCGTCTAAATGCCATTTACTGG
The DNA here is from genome assembly GCA_002072015.1 of Radix auricularia. Lineage (NCBI taxonomy): Eukaryota > Metazoa > Mollusca > Gastropoda > Lymnaeidae > Radix > Radix auricularia. The sequence continues at coordinate 945,190 of MUZC01000065.1, forward strand.
TAATAAAGAACGTGCTGGTAGGATAACGCATATAAGTTAGTAGTTATAGAACATGAAGCAAACACTGACACTTGTGGTATAGAATATAGATTTTACCTAGATTAGTAGTTATAGAGCATGAAGTAAACGCTGACACTTGTAGTATAGAGTATAGAGTAGACTGGTAGAACAGAACATATAGTGAAGTAAACACAGCGATTACTGGTATACCTGAAAGAAGTTTCATGCGACCGGCCCCATACTTCAACATGAAGGTAATTTTTTTGACAGGTTCAACTAGCTGAGGAATTCTCCGAGCTGTAAGAGCCCATGCCCAAATAAACGCATCTGCCGGAGAACCACAGACTTGTTGCGTGGTCAATAGCTTGGATTAAGACGCAGTCACGCTGTGATTCAGCCACCAGTGCGAGACCGTTAGAGTATAGAAGAGATGTCACCACCCCCCCCCCCACCTTGTGCAAACCAAGTCTATTTATAACCATCAAGAGCAGCGGTTCGCGTCGGTTTGTAAAGCTGGGTAGTTGGTATCATGAGATAGTTCAACTGGGTAGTTGGTATCATGTGGTAAATCGAGTGGGTAGTTGGTATCATGTGATAGTTCGACAGGGTAGTTGGTATCATGTGATAGTTTGACTGGGTAGTTGGTATCATGGGATAGTTGGAGTGTGTAGTTGATATCATGAGATAGTTCGATTGGGTAGTTGGGTTCATGTGATAGTTGGACTCGGTAGTTGGTATCATGTGTTAGTTCGACAGGGTAGTTGGTATCATGTGATAGTTCGACAGGGTAGTTGGTATCATGGGATAGTTCGACAGGGTAGTTGGTATCATGTGATAGTTCGACTGGGTAGTTGGTATCATGGGATAGTTCGACAGGGTAGTTGGTATCATGGGATAGTTCGACAAGACACGCCAATGTTAAGGCCACACTTGTTCTGTTTCTTTCAAATTAAACTCATCGGAGGCGATGCGTTCAAAACGAACCCGACATTTACACCTGCTGAATAGTGACAAAACTTGTGATTGAAATCGTGAAGGAATTTTATTTTCATTGTGATTTAAAAATAAAATCATTTTACCGTCAAGCTATTTGCACATTGTTGAGAGAGGTTCATTAATTTTAGTTGTTTATTGATGCCATGGGTTTGTTGGTTTTCTCAACAATCTTTGAAAAGTTCATTTGATCGAGTGAATTCGTGTACATTTTGTTGTATAGCAGACAACCGACGAACTAGATCCTCGCAATGCGCTTGTTCTCAAACTGCTACCACAGACGTTTTGTTTTGGCTGTTCACTGTTAGTTAGAACATTGCTTCTAAAAGTAGTGGTCCGCGGGCTCATTTTGCAAGAAAGTCAGTGCAGGGAAACAAGTGCACCGGTCCGTGGAGCATTGGATAATATTCATGCCGGTCCGTTAGAAAAAAAGTTTGAGATGCACTGAGGTAGAAGACAGAGGGAAGCATCTTATCATGGGTTATCAACCTATGGATTTGGCCATGGAGGGGGGATGTGAAATAACGTCACGCTTTGCTGACACGTAACGGTAGGACGTGGAATGGGGACAATGCAAAGGACATTCCTACGGACCAAGGACCCAGACCTGTTGGTTAACGGTGACTGGAATGGCAGGTACTCTCATCATCTTAAGAATGCAAGTCTCGTTTATTTCGTAACTTATCGATCCTAACTATAGTAGCATTAATGAATGTATATACACATTACTAACAAGGGTAGCATTTATGAATGTATAAACACATTACAAACAAGGGTAGCATTTATGAATGTATATACAAATTACTAACTAGAGAAAAATTAATGGTTGTATATACACATTACTAACTAGAGTTGCTTCAATGGATGTAGATCCATATTATTACCCATTTCCACTCGTTTACAACTACCACTCTTTAGCAGCGTTGTTGTCTAGACTCTCATGCTGATGAGTGTCCAAATTATTTGTTAGGCTCTGCTCTGTAATTGTTTTCATGGACCTTGTGCCCTTGTCATAACATCATGGCGGCTACTTGTTTCTATAGGTCTTGTCAGAACATCATGGCCACTACTTGTTTCTATAGATCTTGTCATAACATCATGGCGGCTACTTGTTTCTATAGGTCTTGTCATAACATCATGGCAGCTACTTGTGTCTATAGGTCTTGTCATAACATCATGACGGCTACTTGTTTCTATAGTTCTTGTCATAACATCATGGCGGCTACTTGTTTCTATAGGTCTTGTCATAACATCATGTCCACTACTTGTTTCTATAGATCTTGTCATAACATCATGGCGGCTACTTGTTTCTATAGGTCTTGTCATAACATCATGGCGGCTACTTGTTTCTATAGGTCTTGTCATAACATCATGGCGCCTACTCGTGTCTATAGATCTTGTCATAACATCAGGGCCACTACTTGTTTCTATAGTTCTTGTCATAACATCATGGCCACTACTTGTTTCTCTAGATCTTGTCATAACATCATGTCCACTACTTGTTTCCATAGGTCTTGTCATTACATCATGGCGGCTACTTGTTACTATAGGTCTTGTCATAACATCATGGCCACTACTTGTTTCTATAGGTCTTGTCATAACTACATGGCGGCTACTTGTTTCTATAGGTCTTGTCATAACATCATGGCCACTACTTGTTTCTATAGGTCTTGTCATAACAACATGGCCACTACTTGTTTCTATAGGTCTTGTCATAACATCATGGCCACTACTTGTTACTATAGGTCTTGTCATAACATCATGGCGGCTACTTGTTTCTATAGGTCTTGTCATAACATCATAGCCACTACTTGTTTCTATAAGTCTTGTCATAACATCATGGCCACTACTTGTTTCTATAGGTCTTGTCATAACATCATGGCGGCTACTTGTTTCTATAGGTCTTGTCATAACATCATGGCCACTACTTGTTTCTATAAGTCTTGTCATAACATCATGGCGGCTACTTGTTTCTATAGGTCTTGTCATAACATCATGGCGGCTACTTGTTACTATAGGTCTTGTCATAACATCATGGCCACTACTTGTTTCTATAGGTCTTGTCATAACATCATGGCGGCTACTTGTTTCTATAGTTCTTGTCATAACATCGTGGCGGCTACTTGTTACTATAGGTCTTGTCATAACATCATGGCGGCTACTTGTTTCCGTAGATCTTGTCATATCATCACGGCGTCGTTTTAGTTATACAAATATCTGGGGTATTTAGTTTTACTTATTACATCAAATTAATCCGATTATTCTGTGAGGACTTATTTCAAAAGATATTTCTCAATTCCACTTGTTTTTAACCGCTCTTGGGATTTAATCAAGACAAAAATTTGTTAACAACTTTATTTTAATAACGAAAAAGTAATAAAAATATGTGTTACTTCATACTTAGATGAAAAAAATTTTCTCCCCAAAAATCTTGTCTCATATGATACATTACATAATGAAATACGGCCCTCAAATGATAATTTACTTGATGAACTACGGCCTTATCTAGTATCAGAAATGACAAGCCCATTAAGAGATATTTCTGTCAAATTGAATACACAGGCTGCACCAAAGAAAACTTCGACCAGCCAGTCCCCTCTCATCAAACTTTATAAATAAGTAGCTGACTTTATCTCCATCCACTACTTTCCTCCAGGAGGAAGGTTAGCTTGCCAAGCTTTAAAAGTGTGTGATTTATGCAAATTTAAAGACTTATTAATTAGTTTGAGCGGAAACATAAAGCAACGTTGTTTTAATTATTATATAAAAGTTTAATCTTTTAAAATGCATTTTAAAAAAAAAATCTTTTATTTATTTATAGATCTATATATTTTTTTTTTGTTTTTAGAATCTGATTCTTTTACACTGGACCAATTTTGGCCCAATCAGATTAAATTGCATTACATTGAGTTTTCACAAGCAATGACTTATTAAACAACCTGTTAAAAAAAAAGGTTTTGACTGTAGATCCCTTATATACATGAGACAGAACTAAAAGTAATGATTATTTTCAAAATAATATGCATAGCGTGACAAACATTTACAGACTGACTTGACTTAACTCCCAAATGCTGTAAAACGGGGACGGGTGGGGGTGGGGTATGGTCACCGATCGTTGGAGTGAACTCTGCAAACACGTGGATGTCAACAACAACAGATGGCTACCATACATTTATATAGAGATAAAAGTGCATTAATTTATTTACGTTACATTCTATCGATCTGAAATTTTGATACAATGCATTGTTAGGTGACACGAGTCTATTTGCAAAATTTCAACTCGATAGCATGACGGAAAGTTGGTCATTTTTTACTTTTGTTTTTCCGCCTGGCGACCCGACGGACGGACGAACCAAGAGACGACGGTGAAGTTAATATAAGGGATTTAAAAACAAAAATTTACTTTAGTAGTTTAAAAAAAAACAAAGTTAGTACTCTTTCGACATTTAGTCTATCCATCGAATTGTCACAACTGCGCTGTAGATGTGCACCGTATATGTTGTACAAACATTGTCTGATAGAACTGCTAACGGTATATCATACGACACCCGAGGACGCCCATAGTTTATTTCCCGCCGTCCTGTCGTGTCAGCGGTGTGGTGTCAATGAACATCAGCAGCGGCACAAGATCTGACGACACGACTCCTGGCCAGGCTCATATTGCCTCTGCCAAGGCCACCAGGGCCAACAAGGCCACAGTCAATGTTGACGTCAGCCTTGATGTCCAAAAACAATGTCAAGACATTCGTATCAAACTCTCGAGGCTGTATTGGTTATATCCTGGGCGAAGACAGAGCGGTTCGCGGGCAACATGGGGCCCATGGGGCCATCCACAAATGACGTCACGCGCATTTCTGTCGATGGGGAGGGGAGATTTAAAGAAATGTGACGTCACATCAACAAACAAACAAAAAAGCGCATCTTTAAATAAAATTTTAACTACCGTAATTCATAGCTTGCAATTTTTTTTATGACGTTTTCAATGGCTTCACGCACGTAATCTGTCAAAGTTCTGACTAACTACAAGGTTTTTGATACAACTTTTCTCTCTCAACATTTTTTTTTTTTAAATCGTTCTTTGAACGAATCAATGACAGGAAGTTAACGAGTCTTTGAAATGCGCCAACAATAGTTTCCGTACATTCTCATTCTAAAGCCAGCAAGTTTTGGACAAAATCTAGGGGGAAAGATTGGGGGCGGGTCGGCTTACTAGCGGTTCATATGTGTTGGTATTGTAAATCATCTAGGTCCTTGTTTACATTCTACAAGATTCCACTGCTCTATCAGAAGCTATAAAATAATATTAAACATCTGCAATTTCCTTATTTACTAATTTAATTCACTGCTGTGAATGTTTTATTAACAAATTGTTTTACAAATTTTGTTTTCAACAACTAATTTTAATGTACGTGCTTTTTAAAATGTTTTTTAAAGTCTATTTTAGTCGTTCAAAGATATTTACTGTCTTAACTCTTAACAAACAAAAATATAGTAACTTTTTTTTTTACTAAGTTTTTTTGTTTTTTTTTGTTTGTTTGTTTGTTGTTGTTGTTGTTTATGCGTCGTTTTGTACGAGTACCCGCGCAGCTTTTAACAACAATATTGACAGCCATAGTTACAATTAGGGATGTACCGGATTTTGGCTCTAGCAAATTTGGAATCCGGCCATTTTTACAAATCTGGCTCCCGCTTCGGCTCTGGCAGAATTTCCCCTCATAAATCCGGGAAAATCCGACAAGCCTTAGAGCCATAATACATACATAATGGCTCCGAGCAAATGGCGTAGCGAGGTGAGAGACAGGGGGTCCTAATTCAAAATTCTCCATGGGCCCCCGAATTAGTGTCAGAAATTTTTTGCACATTAAAAATTACGCCGCCGCCATTACTAGAGGCCCCCAACAGGTTAAGCCACTACAAATTCCTAGCTATGCCACTGATAGCTCCGGCTCCGGCATATCCGGAATCCGGCAGGTTTTCACTTCATACATCCAATATACTGTCCAAATCCGGCGCCAGACAAATTTTAAAAATTTGAATCCGGTACACCTCTATTAACGATATTAAATAGATTACATACTAACACTAAATACATATTTAAAAGTCAAAAAAGTTATTTGCAACATGTTTGTTTTCAATTAGAAAACACGGCTGTTTTTGTTGTTGTTGTTTTTTTTGGTCCGGGGNGGGGTAAAAAATCGGCGAAAATTGCGTGACGACATTTATTGACGGCCCCCACTACACTTTTACGCGGCCCGCAAAGACATTCAGAAAACACGACTTGACCTTAGATTTGCTTCATTAGCTGTTTCATTAGTTAAGTTTCTGCGCCATTGCAAACTTTTTTTCGAAACTAAACGTGGCCAGGAACCATAAGAAATAGCGTGAAATTAAAATTGGTGATGAATGCCGTGTGTTAAATGAGAATATGTACACAAATATTTCTTTGGAACACAGGCAAGAAAACTACGTGTTTTCTAAGTCATGTATCGATTTTCGTATCATGGAGTACAAATAGAGTACAATCTGAAATACACTATTGTGAGGAAACATTTTCTTGCAAAAGATGAAAAATAGTAAATACGTTCACAAACTTGTAGACAGTTATGGAAATCTCGAAAAAGCAACTTCACCACTATTTAAATTTTCTAGCTAGAAATATCATGGGATAATATGACATAAGCGCAATGAATAAGTTTAATAAAACTATCAATTTGGTTATATATACTAATTTTATGATACCATTAACCATTTATACTTTTTCTAACATGAAATTTAATGTTAACTCATTTTACAGTAAAAGTGCCCCCCCCTTTTAAAAAACAATAGCCCACCCCCTTGTCTTATATATCTATTTCAATACTATGAGGTTCCCTCCGCCTTGACGTAAACTAAGAAGATAAAACGTTTTGAGGCTCTGTTCATTTATGATATTTATTTCAAATGTCTGCCAGTTTTTCTAAACTGTTGAAGTAGTTCCTGTGAACTTGGCGACGCTCCTAACACATTGGTAGTCATAAGACTAAAACACCATCATAAATGAAGTTCTTAGTGTTAAAATTGCTTAAGTCACAAAATACTTATTTTAAGATGATTAAGTTTTGAATTATATTTGTCTCATGGCGTCACCCTGTCATAAACTGCTTCATAGACATCCGAAGAGTCTGCCTGTGCTAAATAACGCGAACATTCAGAATTTTGCAATTTGGTGTCAAACCTTGTGACGGTGTCACCCAGCGCGGTCCGCAACCTCCTACTGAAGCCACTAGAAAGCATTTTAATTTTTAGGCTGTTAATAATTGGACTTAGTTGTATTGTTTTTAACTTTATATAGTATGTTTGTCTACACCGGATGTTTAAAATTCGCTGTTGCGATTGGATTAGACAAAAATGCAGTTAAGTACTTATAAAACTAATGTTTCCATATACTGTGACCAAGGTAATTCTTTTTTTTCCAGTAAAGGTTGATCTATGTTGTGACCAGAAATGACTAAAGTTTGATTGTTTTTTATTGGTCACAAAACAAATTACTAAAGTTTGATTGTATTTGATTGGTCACAAAACAAATTATTAAAGTTTGATTGTTTTTGATTGGTCACAAAACAAATTACTAAATTTTGATTGGTCCCAAAAATGGAAAATTCAACCTTTTTTAACTCTGCCTTAGCCAGCAGAGGTTCTTCTTTAGGGATGCAATTTTTCCATTTGCTGATTTGAGTTGCCGACATCAGCATCCCCTTGTTACGCCACTGAATACAGGTACAGTCTGTACAAGGCCTCGTAACACGACCAACTGTGTTATCTATGAAATGTCCTGTTAACAACTGCTCCAGAAAATGCGTGGAAATGGAAAAAAATAACTTTATTATAATTAGGTTTATTGGTGCTGTGTATAATGATACTAGATTGTGCCGGGGCGCCGTGGCGCCTGCGGCGCCAACTTTTTTTAGGGCGCCTACAGCGCCAACCTTTTTCAAAAGCCCAACTAACTTTTCCTTTTTTGATAAATACGAAATATTAAACTTTCTGAAATGTACGCAAAGTATTTAATAATAGGGGTTGTATTTTGCGCACCGATGCACACCAAACAATGACGTCATTTTATATATTTTTACAGCGCTAATCACCACACGATTTTTCAACTAACTACTGTAGACTGTTGTACATCGTTCCTCAGCGTTCCACATCCAGTGAGTGAGTGAGTGACCTGGGCTTTTATATTATTTATTAAAAAGTAATATGAACATTTATCTCCAATTTACGTCATCAAATTATGGGCATTAGACGGTGCTCCAACTCAAGGCATTTTTATTTACTAGAGAGATTGTCTGAATGTGAGCCATTAAGTTTCAGGCTGTTGTCATATAAACTTGTGACAGCAGCATATCAAAGACGTTTCACCAGCCCCCCCCCCCCCCCCCCCAACATCCCATAATATGCCTTGTCCGCCTGCTCTTGTTAGTTAGAGAATGTGACAATGTCAGGCCTAGGGCACGGCGACACTGGGGGGAGACGACAATTTTAATTACCTTTTAAGTTATGAGCCTCTGTGTTGGGTCGGTTAAGGTCACAGCATTCCTCGGCCTGCAGCTCTAGACAGTATAGAATGCAGGCAGTAAGTGGGACTCCACTGCATGGGCGGATTCTTCTGGAGGTGAGTGATAGTTTTATTTGGGGAGGTGCATGGAGGAAGGTAGCTGGACTGTTTCTTCACTGTTTGGCGTACAACTGGAATAAGGTTGGTTGATGTTTGAAATACGGCGTTATCGTAAAACGGTAGATGATATCTTCAGTTGATGTTAACCAGTTAATGACTACTGAGCTGCAGATCTTCTTTCATCGAGCGCCTCCGCAGGCAGCGGACAGGGGAAAGCCCACCAAATATCACGGAGGTAACCGGGGAAATAAATAAAAATAATTAGGGGGTGGAACCATATAGACAAACTGCCTTGTTGGAAGCGGAGGGATCTACAACGGCTGGGGACCCGACACGACCGGTACAAAACTATCTAATGAGTTTGTATTCACAACATTGAGATCTATGGCATCGTTCCGTGTTGGCCAAATGACTAAAGAAGTTTAAAAGTGTCGGGTGCACCGTTTGCAGGAGACCAGCGATTTCTGGTTCTACACTTCTACACTTTACGTCTCACTCAATGTCTGCTTGCTAAAACCTCCGATACCACTGTACACATCTGATGCAGCTGTACCCATCTGATACCACTGTACTCATATGATACCGCTGTACCCATCTGATACCCCTGTACCCATCTGATAACCACTGTACACCTATGATACCGCTGTACCCATCTGATACAGCTGTACCCATCTGATACCGCTGTACCCATCTGATACCACTGTACACCTGTGATACCTCTGCACCTCTGATACCGCTGTACACATGTGATACCGCTGTGCACCTGTAATACCTCTGTACACCTGTGATACCACTGTACCCATCTGATACCGCTTTAACCATCTGATACCGCTGTACACCGATGCCGCTGTACATCTCCGTAGCTGATGTTAGCTGCTAAAATACTGGTCAGCAATGATCTCTTAAAGGGTTCTTCATTTCTAAAACCAGAAAACGTCATAGCTCATTTCGTAATGTTCTTTTTTTAGATTACATTTTAGCGGAACAAAGTTTTGAGGCATAAATACAGTCAAATAACTATGTTCTCAAAATTGTTAGCTTAGTAAAATTACGAAATTGTTTTTTATATTGCAAGTCCAATAAGCTGTCTTAAATTAACGAAGAATTAAAAATTAGCCAATAAGATCAATCATTCTCAATATACCTACATTCACGTATTTACTCGTATCTTTTATTAATTTTTTTTATGAATTTGTCCTTACAAAAGATACATTTAGATATAATATTTTTATTAATAGATTTCCGCCATATTATGAACATCCCTATAGCTTGATTTCTACTAAGAATTTCCGTTATTTTTCTCTAGCTCTATTGATAGTATTTGTACATGCAAGACGCATAGAAACATTTTTAAAAAACGTTCTGAAGCTATAACTTTGAACAGTTTCCATGAGAACGCAGAAGGAGAAGAAGAACAATTTCCATCGTCACGTTCGGTAACCGATTCGATTCTTGTTATGTAACAATCCTGCTCAGCCATGTGAACAAAATAAAATGACGTCTTCGGTATTTAAATGAGAACCACAAAGAGTGTCAGATGGTTCTCAAACTGAAAGAGTCAGCACTGACCGTTGCGCCGATGGTTTTAATTATTTAGCCTGTCACTTTGTGGTACAGGAACAAAACTGTGACTTTTTTTCCGCTGCTGTGGGCGTATCACTTGTCACCCTCCCCCACCCCCACATAAGTACTCCTTGAAAGTAAGAGATTGTCACAGTTATAGGTTAAGTATTTTTTATAGGTATATTTTTATTTTGTGTTCACTTTAGACTTCAGAGCCTGGCAAATATTTTAAATTTAAATAAAAGGATTGACCCGGTAGTTTTTATTCAAAGCTGTTGGAAATTTTATCCGCTAAAATTTTGTGACTGTCAACTATACCGAAGATATCCTGGTAGTTCTTAACGACGTCATGGGACTTTAACGACATGACTACACACACCGGATAACGAGATCCTGTGGACTCTATCCGTTGAGTTATTCACACATTAACCCCATTTCCCAAAGTGTTCCCACGACAAGAGCAACGGACAATGGCACATTTCATTACCTAGTTACCAGGACCCGTGTAATCTCTCCTTTTGTGTGGCACCACAGGCTCATGATCTGTGTGGAATCTCTACAGATTGGAGTCGGATTACTACCCGATGGCATGCAACTTTTCATTTGTAGAAGATTGAAATAAATTTATGCGTTTATTTTATCGAAAATTTCATTTTTTGTAAACTTTTTTTGTTTGTTAATTGATTCTGCCGTCGTGGGTTCATCCGACTGCTGCTGTGGTCAAAGGAGTTATATTACATGCTGACCAATGTTCCCTTAAAGAAGTGTGGCGGCGCAGATAGCTGACCTAGACCGCGAAGCAGTAAAATATTGCACAAAAAATGGATGCTTTGCAACTTTGCATATTTTTTTTAAATTTAGAAAGGGACCTTGAACCATAGAGGAAACATTAATGCTGAGCCCCCATGTAAGAACACCAGTGCTTTTTTCAGTGGGAACTCATGGGAACTGAGTTCCCATACCTTTTTTGTTCAGATTCGTGTATATTTATATTACAGACTATTAGACTATAGTATTTTCTGACATAAGTTAAAAACAGATGTGAAATGAGTTCCCAAACATTTTTCACTAGAAAAAAAAAGCACCGAAGAAGACGGATGTCTGAAGTAATGTGAAAACTCCTTAACATGCACTAACTCACTGTATTCTAAATGCTCCATGAATGTTGTACGTGTACAATCTTTCTCTTGTCACAGGTCGCGTGCCACTGATGGAGAACAGCTCCAACCAAAACGACATTCCGATATGGTTCGAGGGGACACAGCGCTGGATGACGGGTTTGACGAAGCGCACAACTTGTGCTGACGTCATCTACGCCCTGCTGTACAGCTGCGGGCTGCACGAGACGGACTCCACGGACAACTACGCCATCTTTGAAAAATGGCGCGAGGTTGAAAGGCCACTATCTGTAAGAATAAGAAATAGTTTCTAAATAAATCTCTAGTTAAGATTTTTTTTTAAATTACGAACAGGCTTCTGTGCGAATCATCTATAAAAATGTGGCCCTTATGCGGACTTATGACGGTTGTAAAATAAGATAGCATGTAAAAAATAAGCTCCATGTACAATTTCGTACAGTGTCCTTGTTAATTACAACCAACCCCTTTCTTACCAGAGGTATCGTGTGGTTATTTGTTTTAATCTATTAACTGTAAAGTCAGTTACTGTGTTTAATATTTCTTTTTGTGTTGCGTGCCGTGTAAACGAGCCATTTAATAATTAATCAAATCTTTATTGTAAGTTAGGGAGTCAATATCACTTGAGGACGTAAAAGTCCTCTTAGTTCTTAAGAACAATTGGACATATACTACAGCAAGATCTTCCCTATTAGTCCATAAAAACTATGGGACACATGCAATAACATGGCGGATCACCTGGTTATGAAATCTTGATGACAAATCCCATCTGAGCTGTCAAATTTTAGATCAGTCTGACACCTCTGCAGCCCCTTTTTGAGCTCCGTATTTATATACCTTCTAACCTAGACAGGAACGAAGGGACACATATACAGTTATTTGGACTTGTGAGCACTGTAAATATCTATCTTAAAACCAAGTCATAGGAACGAAAGAACTCTGCCGCCAATCAGTGGCGTAGCTAGAGCTTTTGGCGCCCGAGGCGGTCTCCAATATGCCGCCCTTTTAGGGGCCGTCCATAAATGACGTCAAGCACCGGGGGGGGGGGGGGTCACACATTTGATGTCATTCTAAACGCGCAACTTTAAATAAAAGCTACACTGAAATATAATAGTATGATTACCCAAACTTTATTCAATAAGAATTTACGTGGTTTCACGCGTGTTCCGATATTAGAGTGCAGCCTTAAACTAAAAACATATTAAATGACCAAACAAATAAAAGATGATTTTAAACATGCTCATTTTAAAATTCAAAATACCGCTTATATGGGGGGGGGGGGACTTTTTCACGTCACATTGAGGAATGAGTCTAAGTTTTCATTTCTTTACGCCATGTGACGAGGGGGCATGGGGTGAAATATCAGTCCAAATAACGTGACGTCATTTATGGACGGCCTCTTTTAAGTTAACCAAATGATCGTTTTTTAAATTAATAAGCATGGATAAATAATTGTGATTGAAACGAAGTACATTGTAAAAGATGGGGAACAATTTTACCATTTCATGCCCTATTTATGTAAGCAGTAATGAAAGAGGCCGCATAAGATGATAAACCTATAAATACACATAAAAATACAAGATAATTGTTTTGAAAGCCACAAGAAAGTTATAGGGTGGCAGGTCCCTCCACCCCCACCCCAAATGAGACAAAAGATATTCCAAATTTACACCCAAAAACATTAACAATTAATATGCTTTTATTTTTTATTTATAAATATATGATTTTTTTTTTCATACTCGAAAAATCGTTTATTATGTTATCAAAATTTATATTATTTGTAATATCATGTTCTATGGATAATATTACAAGATTTAAATCACTTACTGTGGAGCGAAAATATTTTTTTTTTCAACTTCAGTTTGGAGAAGCTCCTTGCACAACTAGATATACTGATAGCAAATGTTGAAAAAAATTCTTAGCAAAATTGTAATGCTGGATAAAGAATTTTCCAATAGTTACTGTTAAATATATTTTAATAGGTCAAGGGGGTATTTCCCCTCTTTTTTTTAACATAATGCCTCTTCTTGTAGTGTAGGTAAGGCCAGGGCTGGTCTTAGGCTCCTGCAACCTATCCGGTCGTAGTGGGCCCAGCGCTTTCATAGGCCAAACCTAGTTAAAATTTCACTTATTATCCTTATTAATACCTTATCCCTACCCAAACTGGGTCCACACGCAATCCTTTTCGAATACAATGCTGCATAGGGGCCCGCAGTAGCTAAGGTCGGCCCCGTGTACTGCCATGAAAACCTGGATCCTTTCTCTTTCAATCTCGAACATTTCTTTATCAATGTAAATAAAGAAATTTGATTGATGATCAAATTCTTCATTTAGAATCCTAGATAGTGTAGTATTATACACGAATATTTTCTTGCAAGGACATGTAACTCATCACCTCGTTCTTTTATTTTCTTTTATAATTACATCTATGGATAAAAACATTTCTCGTTGTACTTCTTGCTCTAAAGATAGAACCACGTCTTCTGAATTTTCCCCACTCATTTTTTTTCCTTTTAACTTGGTATCTAGTCGATATTTCCAACTCTCTGTAACAGCGTTCTGTAATAGCACATATCTTTGTTTCATCAAATGGGTGTGCATAGTTTGCATTAATTTAAAAAGAAGAGCTCCCATTGAGATACCATAGAAAAGTAAAAGATTGCCATGAACTGAGTAAAATTCCAGCATCTGATATCGTTTTACTCGTCACATCAGATGTCAATTTTCCAAGACGCTTGAAATTTTAAAGTATGTCTTTTTCTGAATTTTATATGCTATTGTGGTGTTTTGTAACGGAGAAATGAATAATCGTTCATTTTTTTAAAATGAATAACCTTATTTTAATGAAAAACACAAGCTATATGTGTTAGTACAATGCAATAAAAACAAAGTAAATTTAATTTTTAATAAGTTCACTTACAATAATTTTATAAAACCTGTAACAGTAATATATTTTACTACTTTCAATTTAAACAGAATATTTGAACCACTATGTCATGTAGGTCCTTGTTAGCGCATCATTCTGCGAATGTCGAAATTCCACGCTAAAACTGTCGTGCGATATTAATACTACATATGTACGGACCAGCGGTGATGTGTTGTTTTTTGTGAAGTTTTCTTATAAAAGCGCCATCCGTGACGCATACTGCTTAATTTTGCAAACTAATAGTTACCTATTTTGAACGATTTTAAATTTTTAAACTGTTCTGCGTTCGTTATAACAACCAATATGTAATCAAACAAATGTTGCACGAATCCGTTAATTTTAACTCAAAATAGCGATTCTTTTTGTTTCACTATGGTTTTCCCCCTTCAAAAGAAAAGGGGCGGTTTTAGGAAATGCCTGGGTTTATTTTTTTAATGCCCACAAATGCTGCCCTTTATATGAGTGCCGCCCGGGGCGGACCGCCCCACCGCCCCCCCCTAGCTACGCCACTGCCGCCAATAGTCGGTTGTTTCTTTACGCCAAATTCTCCTACTTCTATTGTATTGAAAGCATATCTTCATTGTCTGTGTTCCTAAGACAAGCACTAAAACATTTGGCGAAAGGTCATTCTCTTTTTGTGCAGCCAAACAATGGAATTCTCTTCCATTACACATCCATAGTATTTAAACTGCTAAGTCCTTAAAAGGGCTGTGAGCACGGCTCCTTGCTGGGATACACCGCTATATAATTATCAATTTATTCTTCTTCTTATTATTATTAAAACAAACACGACTCGTATGATTGGCATCCGTGTAAAGAATCTCTACAACTTATAAGGAAGAAAAGCTTTGATAGCATCCCATCATACGTGACAACAGCTACAATCTGTAGGACGGGTATCTAGTGTGGTGTGTCTTCTGGTGAGATTTAATGCCGTACATGATTTGTGTGGTGTGTCTTCTGGTGAGATTAATGTCGTACATGAGTTGTGTCGTGTGTCTTCTGATGAGATTGCCGTACATGAGTTGTGTCGTGTGTCTTCTGGTGAGATTTAATGCCGTACATGAGTTGTGTCGTGTGTCTTCTGGTGAGATTAATGTCGTACATGAGTTGTGTCGTGTGTCTTCTGGTGAGATTAATGTCGTACATGAGTTGTGTCGTGTGTCTTCTGATGAGATTGCCGTACATGAGTTGTGTGGTGTGTCTTCTGGTGAGATTAATGTCGTACATGAGTTGTGTGGTGTGTCTTCTGGTGAGATTAATGCCGTACATGATTTGTGTCGTGTGTCTTCTGGTGAGATTAATGCCATACATGAGTTGTGTCGTGTGTCTTCTGGTGAGATTAATGTCGTACATGAGTTGTGTCGTGTCAATAACAACGGCCCACAACGGGTCAGCTTAGTATCTCTCTCCCCCACCCTTTACCCCGCATAAGAATGTATGCATAACTTTATATAATATGTTGTCTAGTTCATTATAAATAGGTTTATAGTTTATAGTCTTATCATATAGTTTATATTTTCTTTTATAGTGTATTAATTTCAATATACATTTAATATTGCAACTTGTATAATTTATATAGTGAATTCCATAATGGTATGATTTATTTTATAGTTTATATAGTTTCTTCTATAGTTTATATAGTTAATTCCAAATTGGCATGTTTATTCTATATTTTATATTGTTTATTCTATAGTTTATATGGTTTATTCTATAGTTTATATAGCTTATTCTATAGTTTATTCTATAGTTTATATAGTTAATTCTATCGTTAATATAGTTAATACTATCGTTTATATAGTTTATTATATAGTTAATATATAGATTATAGAAAAAGCACGTCGAAGTACATTTGCAGTTTTTTTTGTCTATTCCACGTGACACTTGGGGTTGGCGGGTTGTACTCTATGTGAAGACGTCACTGGGCAGCAGGTCAAATACTAAACTGACAAAGAGTCAGGCCAAATACTAAACTGACCACGCCTCAGGTCAAATACTGAACTGACCAAGGCATCTGGGCAAATACTAAACCGATTCACGTCTCCTACGCAGGAAATTTTTTCTCTTCACAAATTTTGTTGCAAAGATAGCCACTTCGCACTACTACCATATTCCTGAAGAAGATTCGGTAACCCAGTTGAGCAGTGACAGTGCGCCGACCTTTGGATATTTTGAGACGTGTGCTGAACTTTCTGACCAATGTCAATATTCCTCTCCTTTACCGCGTGTGGTCAATAATGTATGCTTTCTCGTGAATGAACTTGGAAAAAAAAACTTCAGTCCAGTTGTGATCCACGAGAGAAAACCTGATATTGAAAGGACTGCACGAGGGGATATCGAGGGCGGTGCCATGACATTCCTGGAACAGAAAGTACACAAATCCCCTTACTACAGTGTACACACGGCACTAGTGGGTACACAGCGTACTACAAGGTACGTCCGAGGTTCAAGTGGTTGTGGGCTATTCCGTGACATGGCAAACAAGATAAGGCCGGCGTTCCGAATCCTTATAATGGATCCAATTAACGCCACAAGGGGGTGATAAATAGATTCTTCTGGCGTGCTCGTGAATTAATGTGACGAGGGGAGGGTGAGGGTGGGTGGAGTTCTGGCGAGGGACAGCGATGGTCCATTGAGAAAACCAGGGAGCAGAGATTAAGAGATTATCTGTCATTCAGGCAGGGTCTGATAGAGATGTATTTGTAGGGCGGGGTGTGCCGTTGTGTCATTTGGCCCAATTAGCATTAGGGGCACAGTGTCAATTGTCAAAAGCGGGTGGGGCCTGGAGTTAGATAACTGGGGTGAAACTTTTGTCTTACGTCACCAACGTTTTATTTCAGTATTTTTCAAACAACCAAAAAAATGTATTTTTATGAACTACAAACACAACTATGGGCCTTACAAAACAGGGGCGTGTCTAGATGAAGGGGACATATCGCCTGTAAGGCCTTATGAGTTGAAGGCGCAGAAATAGCATGCTATTGGTTTGTTAAAATACTTGATTTAATGGATCAGGGGCGTATAACTAAATCATGCGTCGTTCCTAGTTCCGAACTGACAACAACACATCTTGAATGTCTTGATTCCCGATGATAAAACAAGGGCGACACCACGTGATTAGGCAGGTTTTTCATTGTACTCCTAGCTTGGCAGATGCGGTGAAACCTTTCTTCTAAATTATACCTCATGACGCCTAACCTTAGAGTCAAACATGTTCTCAGAACAAGAGACTGATTGTTGGGACATGACAAACGGAACAAGACACTGCTCGTCGAGTTTTTTTTTTTGTTTTTTTTTTGGTTTGGGGGGTGGGGGGNGGGGGGAGGGGGATAGTTAGGCGCCATAAAGAAGATCGTGGCTCTCCTCGCCCAGTTCGAAACGATCGTTCGGACGGTGTTAGATAGCAAGCAGAGGTAAGGTGGTTGGGTTATGTGCAAGCTTACATTGTTTGGACAAGGACCGCGCGGGGCCAGCTGAAAACTGTTGGTTCTACCGATAAGATACAGGGCCTTGTAAGCCGATAGACTCATAAATATGTTTGTTGGGCTAAGCCGGTGCGGGATGAAATTTATGGGCAAGAGGGAGCAGATATGGATTGGTGGGGGGGGNAAGTGTGGGGGGAGTTGAAAAAAAAGGGGGGGGGTAAGATTTTTAATTCCAAATAGTAAACCAGTCTTCCGGTCTGCTTCCGGTGGTAAAATCGGATTTTCCCTCGGAACTGAAGCACACACGAATGAAACAGATTGCCCATGGGATTGACAGACAGCAGTCCCAAGAGTCCCAACATCTTGTACGAAACCATTGAAACATCGGATTAACCCATGGGTAGGCCAAATGCGACACTTCGCGGGGTTACGTTCGGTCCGATCAAGTTTGAGGGAGATTAGAAATAAAAACACAATATCGATTGAAGACTCATAAAAAAAAGTTTGGTGATTTGCTGAAAGTCACCTGATTGCCTTCTGTCGATGCTAGGAAGTGTGTCTGCATAACATCGTGTCCCACAGTCAGAGTCTTGCTGCGTGAAAATAGGTCAATTCCTAGAACAGGTGGATTTATTAGTGTTGAGAAAGTGTTACGCTCACACGAATAATGGCCGACAACAGCTGAATGGAAGGATCCACACCGGAATATTAAAAATAAAGGAGATCTTCTCTTCCTCAAAGTGCAGTCTTAAAGTTCCCAATGCGCTTTTATAAGTTGACTGTGACTAAGTTATTGAAGAATCTGTTTCGGCTTAGAGCAGTGGTTCCTTAATTTTTTTTGGCCCTTAGACCCCTTTTTACAGTTGAAACTTGCCCACGGACCCCCAACAATGTTCTTGCTAAGGTTCGTTGGTTCGTATTCAAAGTAAAAATAAATGTGTGCAAATTTGCACTTCATCCATTGTTTGTGTGCATTTAAAAAAAAAATTGCTGTGCGGTAATTCTAAACTGGAGTGCGGGGTCGGTCAAATATCTGCGCGCACGCGCAGCCTCGTAGCTTTAAAAGAACAATGACCCCCAAGTGAAAAAGCTACACAAATGCATTGCATGAAAATTACAAATCGCAATAGCAAAATTTGTAAAATAATTATCTGTTTAAATTTAAATTATAAATTTTATGTAAAATAAATGTTTAAAACAATGACTTGGATAAAGAGTGTGACATTTTATGAGTGTATTTATGTCGACTCAATGTTTATGAGTGACATCCGCACATCCCCTCGAGTGCTCATTTCAAGTTGGTTTCTATTTTATTATTCATGATGAAACTCGTGACTTGACTGAATCTACGATCTATCAAATTGAAAGACGACATTACACAAATTTTGTACACTATTTCTGAATGCTGGGTATAAAATTATGATCTCTTTTTTAGCCAGAATTTGTTGTATCCAAGTTCAAACATTGGTTGAAGTTACCCATTTAGGGACATTTCAATAAGTTGATCCTGTTTTGTTATGGATTCAACTGGCAGTCGGGAATATCTTTGTAAAGAATGTCCTCAGATCTTTGGTTCAGACCACAGGAACAGCCGTTATATGTTTACAGTAAGCTAGCAAAATCTTCATCTCTGTTTTGAAATTTGGAAAGATTTGGAAACCGGAAACATGCTCCGCTTCCCAAGTTTTTTTTGTACGGAAAAAAAGTTTTGCAAAAAAACGCAGATATAACGCTTTTAGTTTTGAATTAAATTCTATTGGTCACTTTGTAGTTACAAATTAAATAGTTTCCTTGATTTGGCAAAAAATTCAGTCATAAAGACCATGTCATTTTTTGAGTTAATTAAATGGTGTCACAAATCATTGTCTTGCTTTCCAGGAATTCAACCACACTGAATCAAATAGAGCATACAATGTATTCAAAGGTGCAATAATAGATAACTAACGTAGCCTATTTCTGTGGGAAGTAGTAAACAATTCTAGTGTTTATCATTATCAATACACATCGGAGCAAATAATCTCCCATTGAAGGTATTGCTCTTGATGTTATGAACTGATCTATAATGACATAGTCTAGTGATCCATGCAAACGTTCACTAAGATTACCTGTGAGTAAATGATTACTCTAAATGACCAATGTATTGAAATTACATCCGGAATAATTCGTTACACGATGTCAAATAGTCTCGGTATTTGCCTACCATTGCCAGAAAACCGTCTGTAGCCACAAAGATGAATTTAGTGAAGGTTATAGCTTTTACATTGTTTTCTATTTCTTCATGTAAACTACTGTGTGAAAATGTATCACAGCTTAATTTTATTATATTAAACCTTGTGCGGACCCTCTGACACTATTCAGGGACCCTTGAACCAATTTTAGTTTTCCCCGAACCCCATTGATGATACCGGGGGACCCCTGGGGGTCCGTAGGGGTCACTTTAGGAACCACAGGCTTCGAGGAAATGTAATTACGATAAAGGAGGTCCTTTGGGTTACGTTGTAAGACACCCCTGATGCTTACACATCGTCTATGTATTTATAAATGACCTGTTGAGATAACTGGACATTGGTCACGCCAAACAAAACAACAAACAAAGTTTAGTTAACACCAACCAAGTAATGAACTTAACAGATTGTTTAAGAACCAGTAGCGATCTACACCCAAGTGAATGGTCATGCTTCACCAGACGTCTTGTTTGAACCTGTGCCTTTACAGCCCCCTACCCCTCCCCAACCAACACACACACACTCAATCTTTTTGTATTTTTATGTGTGTAGCTGGCGTTTCTTTCATTTTCTTTCAAGTTCAAGGCACATGAAAATCTTCGATTATATCTACGCATGTCAACAGCTGGCTATGGGCCTCGAAGATTAATTTTGGTTCGGTATTCGTAGTAAAGCCCGAACAAACCGTGCATTTATCATCATTATTTGTTGACTTAGTTAATCTGTTAGCGACATTTTGCAAGCCTAGAGAGATATTTAACTAACGGAAATCTGGCGAAATTCCGTGCCTTGATAGCAGAGATACAATGCACCTTTGTTGTTCCTGCCCAGCAGGTGATAGGACACCTACAATGTAGCAGGTGACATTTGGGTTCATACACACGTAGCCATGTCGGGAATCCTAACTTTAGACTCAACTCTCTGTAACTACGTCATCATACACGATTGCATGGAGTACATGGCACACAAGCTCCCCCCCCCCCTTTTTTTTTCTTCTCTTTATTCCTGTAGGGTTACTAAATTAGATATCATACCATTACATGTCGTACAACGCACATTAGCTTTATTACACTCTGTCACTGAGTTAGACATTTTCAATAATGAATTCGTTAGGCCATCCTTTACTGGGTGTTGAGAAAGGTATAGGAAATAATAACATTACCGTTTAGATCACTTGGTGCCGATGGCCTTATGTCTATGGAACTTTTCATGAGAACATTAGCGGTCTAAAGATGGGGTCTGATGGTTGACATTAGCATATTCAAGCACAGAACCATCGTGTTGTACAGAACAAAATTGGGACAAATAAGCAGATTATTGTACAGAGCAATGTTCTAGTTCAAAACCAGTTTTTTGTTATTTTTTTTTTTTGTTGTTTTTTGTTTGTTTGTTGTTGTTTTTTTAAAGTAGTCAGATTGTTGAATACATAAAGATTATTGTACTAAAATATTCATATGCAGAACCGTATTTTTTAAAACCAGAGACTGATTGTTGAATATAATATGATATTTGGATTAAATTTATTCTAGCGCAGAACCATTTTTTTTGTTGAGGTTCAGCTTAAATAAAATCAATACCTCACAAGGAAAGACATTGGTGGTAAAAGTTTGTCTTCAAATAATCAATCGACTTTAACATCTAGTTCAGCCAAGTACACTGTTGATTTGATTTCATTAAGATATACCTAAATACATTATTTCATTTGATTTCATTAAGATATACCTAAATACATTATTTCATTTGATTTCATTAAGATATACCTAAACACATAATTTCATTTGATTTCATTAAGATATACCTAAATACATTATTTCATTTGATTTCATTAAGATATATCTAAACACATTATTTCATTTGATTTCATTAAGATATACCTAAATACATTGTTTAAAAACACAAAGGTAAAAGTGAAAACATGTCACAGGCGAAATTTTGTGTCAAATCGTGACGAGAATTATTCTGTGATATCCGAACTTTTAGCACTAATATTTTTTTTATAAATTAACGCATATGATATCTAGCTTCAAAATGATCATTTCTACGAAAATGCATAATATGGCGTAATAAACTCTTTAGTGATGCTAATCGTTTATTTCTGATTTCTTCTCTTTCGTTTAGTCCCGGACGAAAATCTTAAAAATTTGGTTCTCATGGGGAGAAGAGCAGCCCAACGTCCAGCTGAACCTTCGTAGCCTCGACGACTACTTCCTGCCAGGAGAGTCCAGTCTCTATCTCCGGAGTCGTCGGCGGCATAAGAAATCCGGCAGACATAAATCGCGTCATACCACCAGCTGCAGGTAACTGGTCAGGTTTGGGGTGGGGGTGGGGAGGGGGTGACGATCCCAAAGAGTTAATGTTTGATACCCCGGGTTAAAGTTTGATACCCCGGGTTAATGTTTGATACCCCATGTTAATGTTTGATACCCCATGTTAATGTTTGATACCCCGGGTTAACGTTTGATACCCCTGGTTAATGTTTGATACCCCGGGTTAAAGTTTGATACCCCTGGATTAACGTTTGATACCCCGGATTAATGTTTGATACCGCAGGTTCATATTTGATACCCCGGATTAACATTTGATACCCCGGATTAACGTTTGATACCCCGGGTTAATATTTGATACCCCGGGTTAACTTTTGATACCCCTGGTTAATGTTTTATACCCCGGGTTAATGTTTGACACCCTGGGTTATCCAGCGTTTATATTTCGCTGTGTCTGCACAAAACTGGTGGACAGGCGAAGTCGGTCAGGGCTAAACGTGTTTCCTCGCTTCTCATCACAGCTGTCACAACAAACGAGGCTGCGTGGAGTGCAGCAGGCTTCGGTCCTTGGAGGAGGTGGTCAAACTCGTGGTGAGTCAGGAGAGGAAGATACAGGAACTGGGAGACAGGATCTACGCCACAGATCGTCTCATCGACAGACACGAGTCTAGGGTAGGTCACAGCAGTAGGTCGCAGCAGTAGGTCACAGCAGTAGTTCAATAAGCTCATCAGAGCTGACCTGTCCAAGGTTGACGTTTTCTAACAGAGTTGGGGGGGGGGTAGGATCTTTACTGAAAATAAAGTTTCGGCTCGCCCTCTTTTTGCGAACCTGACAATCACGAGAACCTCATTGTCAGGATATCCCCCCCACACACACACACATTTAAAAGTTATAATATCCGCGTTTAAAGCCACACCGGCAGTTACTCATTCTCAATTACTTGAGTACACCCCCAAAAACAATTTCGAAGACATGGCTGTTGAAATTAAAGTGACCTCGGGTCATTACAAAACTGCTAGGAAATTTTTAAAATATATATGTTTCCATCATTTAGAATGTACTTTTAAAAATAAAGACAATTTTGTTTAAAAAAATGTTTTGTGTTGGAAAAGTGCATAAGGATTACATTGAGACAATTGATTAGTCACCGACAGGCAATAGAGTAAGTTTACCCAATAGACGGACTCGCACAACACCTTGTCTCTTGTCGACACACATCAGACCTTCTGTGAATCTTATCGATGGTGCTTGTACCAATTAAACTACTGACTGATATTTATTTTTTTAACGCTTAGCACAGTGGTGTCCAAACCTATAGTCACTGAAAGCCAGGCTTGTCCATGGGACATATTTTTCTGTCTCATCCCATCCCATCCCATGGCAATTTATGCTTGTCTCATACCATCCCATCCTATGGGACGTTTCCCATGGGAATCCCATGGGGAAAACATTCCTATGGACAAGCCTGCTGAAAGCTATTTTAAATATACAAGAAATAGTTGAGATCCACAATAAAGCACTACGGGTCATTTAAGCAGCCTTGGAAATCTTCCAGTAATTCATGTAACATATCCGTCATAAATTGTATGCGAGCTGCAATGTAAACTCAGAAAAGTCGCATATCGCCCGGGAGCCGTGATTTGGCCACCGTTGGCTTAGCATATTGAAATGGTCACTTAAACATTTGTATGACATTTTACACTGGTCAAACAACGTGCTACTTCCGGTTCACAGATCCATCACCACCGCGTCCAACAGAATGGCCAGGATTACGTACAGAACTCCTACCTCAACAGCCACAGCAGCGAGAGCAGCAGCAGCCTGGACTGTTCGTCTTTCAGCAGCCTCGACCTCAAGGACCTCGGGATCATCTTCCGAGAGTCGTCGTTGCAGGAACTGGAAGAGATCTCCCGCCTGTCTGATGACCTGGCGCACGTTGAACGGAGGCTGGGGGAGGAGCAGGCGAAAATCAAAGAGATGGCGCCGGAAATAGAACGTTTAACCGACGAAATGGGGCTGGTGGCCGAGATGGAAGGGGAGGCGAATGCTGAGCTGGAATGTACAAGGGTAAGTCAACATTTCGCCGGTTCTAAACGAAGTAATGAATTCAGTTTTAAAGTGATTCAATGCTTTTAAAGCTGATGCACAGCGAGGAGGCGGGGGGAGGGGGGCAAATAGCCGGGCGGAACTTTGTCAGGCGCGGCAAATACCCTACCTTATAAGTTATAGACGCTCCTTCTGCACAGAAGATTATTGCTATGTTTATAAGGGTAAAAGAGAGTATGAGTTTTCAACTGCATATTGGATATAATTTCTTATAAACACGTTACAACCCTTTTTATTTATTTATTTATTTATTTTATTTTGGGGGGGGGGGGGG
>MUZC01000065.1:969769-993167 GCA_002072015.1 Radix auricularia
ATCTTTTTTCCCCGGTCACCCTAAGAGGTGCTTCTCTTTAGAGGCTTTATAACAAACACATTAATTTTTTTAAAAAAAAATATTAGGGCTGTTATCGATTAATTTAAATTTAATCGATAACTTTTGAAAAATCACCGAATAATTAATCGATAATTTTGATTAAGCTAAAACTAAGATGTATAACGTCATTACGCTGAAAATTTCAAGGGAAGTAAAAAAAAATCAGGCAATTAACGTTTTTTAGATTTAAACATAAGAGCTTATTTTAAAGTTTACACTTAGAAAATCCTTTTTTTTTTTAAATGGAGAAGTTTGTACGTAAAAAAGCAAACTATTATTAATTATTAATAATTAATTAATTATTAATAAATCAGAAAAATTATTTAAAACAACCTCTTCAATTTAATCACTATTTTATCGATTAAAATAATTTAAATGATTAAAATAATCGAGTGATTAATCGGTAATTTCCGCAGCCCTAGCTAAAATACTTAAAAGGATATTTATTGGTTGACTTACGGAGCTAAGTTTGTATCATGGTTTTTATTATAAACTGTGTAATGCTAAAATACTTGAAAGGATATTTATTGGTAGACTTACGGAGCTCAGTTTGTAGTATGAGTTTCATTATAAAGTACTGTTATAACATAGTTGAAAGGATATAACGTGTTGTAGACGTTAGCCACATAGCTTCTATAATGTTTGTTATTTTAAGCCACATAGCTCTTATATTCTTTGTTATTTCATGCCATGTAATGACTCGTGACGTTGTTTGTTATTTCAAGCCATGTAATGACTCGTGACGTTGTTTATTTCAAGCCATGTAATGACTCGTGACGTTGTTTATTTCAAGTCATGTAATGACTCGTGACGTTGTCTGTTGTTTCAAGCCATGTAATGACTCGTGACGTTGTTTATTTCAAGCCATGTAATGACTCGTGACGTTGTCTGTTGTTTCAAGCCATGTAATGACTTGTGACGTTGTTTATTTCAAGCCATGTAATGACTCGTGACGTTGTTTGTCCTCAGACAGAGATGATCCGTGCCGTGACCCTACACGTCACCAACGAGTATAACGAGCGAGAGCTGGACAGGAAAATGGACATGTGTCTCGGTCAGTTGAACGCAAAGTCACAGACGGTCAAGGAAATCCAAGATGAGGTATTTTAGAGCTGATTCTATTTAACGACAGGGTCACAACTAAAGTTTCAGATTCGCTGATAACTCAAGAATCGGTTTAGGGGAGGGTTCAAGATTTATTATTTTTTTTTATCAAACCTAATGTCACATGTCATCAGTTTTATTGATTTCACAAGCTATTTTTCAGCTGATTGTCTTTATTCCTTAAAAGCCAACGAATCGTCTTTGAAATCAATAGTTGTACTTCAGCTTTTTAGCACAACAAATAACAATTGCTAACTTTATTAACTAAACTATTTTAACTGTAATGCACACCTGTTACCACCTATCTATCTCAGGGGCTAATTTAAACACTTTGGTATGTTACGTCGTGTAATTTTAAATTGTTCTTTCATGATTGTTCTCGTCAACACAGCTGTCGCAGTGTGAGGAGAGACTAGGCGCCGCCGATGTCAAAGAAATGTTGGGCTCTGACAACCTTACAGACGACGACGCCGCCGTGAAGTCCTCAACTCACCCTTCTTTCGGTCAAACATGGCGACCATCGCCAGACACAAGTCCTCTGCCTTTGTTCAAAGAAACCTACAGACCTTTTGAGAGAGGTTGGAGCCAGCGGTTTTCAAATCATCCTCATAATCATATCAGCAACAGTCATCAAATATCTTATTCAGCCAACTCCAAACAATCCATTGCATTCTCCCCAAATTCTCAACAATCGAATTCCAGCTACACAAACCACCAACAATGGAATTCTAACTCACCAAACCAACAACAACCAACTTCAAATTTAACTTATTCAGCAAGGCGTCAACTATCAAATTCAGACTCCAGACAAACGATTCCATACTCTCCGAGCCACGTAAATACAGGGCCATCGTGGTCACCAAGCTTTCAGAAGACTGATTCGCCAAATCTTCCCACTGCAGGGCATCCTAAGAACTCAGTCAGTGATACCCGGGTTCGTGTTCAGAAAAAAAGCGTGACATTTTCCCAAGATTTGGAAGATAATGTTTTTACGGATGATTCCAATTCGTTCACCAACGATGGTGAGCGAATCAATAAATCGATGGATAGCAGTTACACTATTAAAACTATACCGCATGGGAGTGTGGACTTTAGACATGAGTCGAACAGTAGCCACTACGCAAATGTCGATATGTTTTCTTGTGATCGCCCTACTGATCCCTCGGGTGTGAATCGGGTAACAGTCTCCAGAGAATCGCGTCCAGCAACGAGAAGAAATGAGATGGGGAAAAATTCAGATGGTCGATCTAGGTCAGCTGAAAGATGTCCGGCTTTTTCGGAGTCCAAAGTTCCCGCTCAGATAAAACACACTGAGAATGGTGGTTCTAGCTGGACCAATCATCGGAGTTACGACAGCCATGTGGTCAATCAATACGGACTGGAGTTGTCTGACCAACCAGATTTTAGGAGGAATAACTCACGAAGTCAAATCTCGACCGGTAGCTACGAGAGCGCGAGAAACCTGAAAATATCAGATGAAGGTCAGGGTTATGCTGGGGACCGTTCGGAAACTCGACCGCTACATTCTCAAAATAACTCTGCTGGCAATAAAAGCGGCACGACAGACGAAACTCAAATACCAAAGAGAGATGGACAATTTTTCAAATACGATAAACCAGATATGAAAAGTAGCATGCACACGCACGCACAGCCCAACAACGGACAAGTTCACGGGGCTGTTCCCGGCATGCAACAGTCCGCACGGAGAGAAATGACAGACACGAGCGGTCCTCCCCACAACGGCAGTCCTATGTTTGACCAAAACATTAGTGACCTCATATTTAACAACGACGGCGGCTCTCCTCGTTTTAGCCCAAATGGGGTCGTCGGTATGGGGTCAAGGGGACGCGGGCGAGCAGAAAATTCACCTCAACATTTTTTCAACTCAGTGCAAGGACATAAGCAGAGCAAGGACCCGACAAACGCAGTGGGTGCTGCAGGCAGCCCTCGTGATTTACGCCACGGACCAACACTGCCAGAGGGAGGAGGCAGGCGAGATGCCCCAGGTGGCACACCCTGCAGCAACAAACAAGAGGTTATCTCGTCCAAACAACAAGCAGACGTACGCAGCGGTCGGCAAACAAGCGACGCTTTCGCCGGCAGACAGAAGAATGAGCAAACACGAGCCCCCAGCACTGGGACCGACCACCGAGCCTCACGCGGGAATCACTGGACAAATCCTCACGTCAGACTCAGCAGCGGCCCCACAGACGGGGACAGGCCTCATGAATCTAATCACGTTCAATCTCTTTATAATGGCGTGCCTTCAACAACGACTGCTTCACATGGCAACTCTTTTATGAATGGCGGCGATGAGCCGCGCGCCATAACTGAAATCAAAAGTTCTCGAAATTACGACACAACGCACAGTACAACGCAACGAACATCTCACGGTGAACCGGCACATGGAGGAAAATTTGAATTTTCCCCCGGAAGTGACCAGGTTTTTTCCAACGTGTCTTACAATGACGAAATTAAGGTCGGGATGTCAAACGGCGGTAGGGGGGCGTTGTATCACATAGTTACTAACAAAATGAACAAGACGAAAAATGACCAGAGTTCTTCCCACCAGTTTACAGACAGGGGCGAGAGTAGCAGCGGCGAGCCATCCACTTCGGCCTCAAACACGGGAAGCACAAGCTCAAACATGGAGACAAGGCAAACCGCCGGGCCAGCTAAACCTCCCCACGGAACTACAGCAACATCTGCTGTCAAGCTAAACGTTAGCGATAAATACTCAGACAGTTTCGTATACAAATCACAGTCGAGTCCCGTTAATGGCAGTGCATCATTGACATACCACCACCAGGTGTCCACACACGGCGGAAGTCACAACCAAGGGGGGAAGACTATTCCCAAAGACTTTGAAGATGTTTCTCCAAAGGGAAGCAATCCATATTTTTTCCCTAATTCTAGAAAAGACGATGCCAAAGTCAGTGTAGCCAGCGTTGACGTAAATGTGGCCCCTAGGAATGGCTTTGAAGATCATTATCGACACGTGACCAATTCTGAGTTCAAACCACGCCCCGAACCTACGGCTCATGTACTAACAACAAAACACAGTATAACAACAGATCCCAAACGAGGGTTGACAGTCAACCTGAATGACATTCCTGTTACCAATAACATGTCATCTGGTAAGAACACACGGGACTTTAATTTTATTAATGGCGTGACCAATCGCCATCTAATAACCAACGGTCACGGGATGGTCAGGACCAAGGTTGAGGACACGAATGATTCGAATTCAGACACAGGGCTTAGCTCAATGCATTCTGATGAAACGGCTAACATGGAGACCCTCGTGTGAAACGTGACTCGTGTGTCACGCTAACATAGAGACCCTGGTGACACATGTGTCACGCTAACATGGAGACCCTGGTGACACATGTGTCACGCTAACATGGAGACCCTGGTGACACGTGTGTCACGCTAACATGGAGACCTTCACAACCATTACCAAAGTTTGTTATTTGGTTTAGAGCTTAGCTATACAGGATGGAACTTGAAAATATTGATTTAAATTATTGTTGTCTATAGTTCACTCACAATTTGGTTTCAATGTAAATAACTTCATTTACTTGTTACAGATGGGAGAAAGAAGCAGCATAAATTTGTCCTGTCTCTCCACCCCCCACCCCAGTCCCGTATTTTCTGTTACAATTTTGCTTAATTCAATAATTATTTGGGGAACCCATTTTCATGGTCTTTTCTCTTAGCTACCAAATGTTAACCTTGATTACATCATTGTTTGAAAATTTCTGGATTTTGAGGAATTTTTTCACTGCTTTAAATTTAAAAGGTTGAAATGAAAAGAAAAATAGAAAGTTTGTATTGTGCGTATTAGTTGTCAGCAATAGGCTACAAACTTCCTCAACACAGATTTTTAATTTTCCAGTGAATGGCCTAACATAAGAGATGTAAGACATTTAGATAAAACATTTCACCCACAAAAAGGGAAACAGATCAAACAGACAAGTCAGAAAAATGAATGTTATAACAAAATAATTTATCACAATGTTGCTTTATTTGAAAATTGTTTTGTTTATCCTAGTCGGAAATGTTACACCCCTGTTAAAATTGTTTTTGCAACAAACAAACATAATCTATAAAAAAAATATTTGAATATATATACAGAAATATATATATAATTCAATTTGTGAGTTGCATTTATATATCATATGACAATCCATATATGAGATGCTAATAAAATGCTTGACCTGATGATGTAGAACATTTTTTGTTTCCTCGTTAATGTTTGTATGAAATCATCTCTCTCGCCCAACTGTGCTCATCATTGCTGTGCAGAACAAGAATTTCACAAGAAAATAAAGTTTCATTCGGCAGATGTTTTTTTATAAAAATTCAGCCCCTTGAAACGTTGGCCAAATGACTGTAAATAGCAGCGCCCCCTGCAGTGAACCAGATCAGCCAAGTCTTTTGTAAGAGGAGACCACTCCTATACAAGTTTTCAGGGTTGGGCTACAGGACCATTGACCAATCAAATTTGGTCATATGTGTCCTAGCCGTGCCTTTATTAACAGTTGACATTTTCAAGTGTGTACTTAATACCTGTTGCAGTAACGAATAGCTCTCATCGGTGTACATTGTATAGGTTCAATATCACCAAAGAAACATATGTTTCCATTGCAAATTAGTTAAAAGTCACAGCCGTTGTTCTGATCCCCTTTCCTATTCTATGAGGATTTGGGTTGAAGTTTCTAACTTCTCAACAATTTATGTACAAAACAGTTCAATGGTATTTATGATGGTTCAACATATCAAATTCAGCTAATCTAATCTATGATTTAACATATCAATGTTATCAAATTCAGCTAATCTATGGTTCAACAAGAAACGACAAAAAGACTACCAATTTCTTGCAATTCAGAACTAAAAAATATTTCTTCACAAAGTTTGGAGAGTTTAAAATATAAAATATATTAAAGAGAGATCTGGGGTATCTGTCTCTCTATACAATAAGGATCGTAAAATATGCCACTAAACATATGACAATTAATACTGTGTGGTTGGAAGATGTCCTATATATTGATAAACAGCCAACAACATGTACAAGTGATATGATTAGCTGCTACTTTTGGATCAGGGGAAGCAACTAGTTCTTGTGTTAAGTTAACATTTTGGTTCATTAATTAAACCAAACAAAACCTCATCATTTTAAAGATAAATATTTTTAAACAAAAGGAATTAAATTTCCTCCAGGTAAACATTGAATTGAATTTGACATCAGGCTCAGGTTAGTGTTTAAAATCTGCCTTGTTTTCCTATTTAACGATCCACTCGAATTATTTCCCCTTGATCCAAGTGTCAGTTATAATGCTGTCTATACTTCAAATCAACCAAATTTTCGACCCATAACACTTTCTACTGCCTGACACGAAATTTGCGCCAGTGTCGCTGGATTGTCTCTGCTGCTTCTCTAGCTTTCCGTATCCTATTGATCCTGGCTTTCTCTGCGGCGACTGCAGACATGTAGGTTTTCTCCCTTTCATCTGATGTCATGGCGGTGAGTTTGGTTCTATCAGGCTGCAGGCCAAAGAAAGAGTCGTCGTCCTCCTCCTCAAAGTGGTCCATGTTCTTGTAGTAGGCAAGTTTAACTTGGAATGGGTCTGGCCCGTGGTTCCTGGACAGCTTGAGATTTTGGCCAGTGGTTGTTTCAGCAGCTGCAAGTGGAAGAGGAGTGAACATTGTGTAGATTCTAAAAGTCTAGTGTGCATGGCTGTAATGTAGACAGGACCATGACACAAATTCATGTTAATTACTTCAAACAGAAACTTGTTTATGTATTTGCTCCATTCTTTAGCACAGAAAATGGTGAGTGCAGGGGTGAATGGTGTAATAAGTTAAGATGTCAACAAAGAGATTTTGATAAATTCTGTCATTATCCATATCATGTGAGGAGGGAACACCAG
The DNA here is from genome assembly GCA_002072015.1 of Radix auricularia. Taxonomy (NCBI): domain Eukaryota; kingdom Metazoa; phylum Mollusca; class Gastropoda; family Lymnaeidae; genus Radix; species Radix auricularia. Next base: position 976,867 of record MUZC01000065.1, read on the forward strand.
AGCCAGGATAAGAACATGGGGAGGAGGGAACACCAGAGCCAGTATAAGAACATGGGGAGGAGGGAACATCAGAGCCAGTATAAGAACATGGGGAGGAGGGAACACCAGAGCCAGGATAAGAACATTGGGAGGAGGGAACATCAGAGCCAGTATAAGAACATGGGGAGGAGGGAACACCAGAGCAAGGATAAGAACTTCGGGAGGAGGGAACACCAGAGCCAGGATACGAACATTGGGAGGAGGGAAAATGGGAGAAGGGAACACCAGAGCCAGGATAAGAACATGGGGAGGAGGGAACACCAGAGCCAGGATAAGAACATGGGGAGGAGGGAAAATGGGAGAGAGGAACATCACAGCCAGGATAAGAACATGGGGAGGAGGGAAAATGGGAGAAAGGAACATCAGAGCCAGGATAAGAACTTGGGGAGGAGGGAACATCAGAGCCAGGATAAGAACATGGGGAGGAGGAAAAATGGGATTAGGGAACACCAGAGCCAGGATAAGAACATGGGGAGGAGGGAACACCAGAGCCAGAATAAGAACATGGGGGAGGGAACACCAGAGCCAGGATAAGAACATGGGGAGGAGGGAACACCAGAGCCAGGATAAGAACATTGGGAGGAGGGAAAATGAGAGAAGGAACATCACAGCCAGGATAAGAACATGGGGATGAGGGAAAACAGGAGAAAGGAACATCAGAGCCAGGATAAGAACATGGGGGAGGGATTATCAGAGCCAGGATAAGAACATGGGAGGAGAGCCTATCAGAGCCAGGATAAGAACATGGGGAGGAGGGAACACCAGAGCCAGGATAAGAACATGGGGAGGAGAGAACATCAGAGCCAGTATAAGAACCTGGGGAGGAGGGAAAATGGGAGAAGGGAACATCAGAGCCAGTATAAGAACATGGGGAGGAGGGAACATCAGAGCCAGGATAAGAACAATGGGAGGAGGGAAAATGGGAGAAGGGAACATCACAGCCAGGATAAGAACATGGGGAGGAGGGAACACCAGAGCCAGGATAAGAACATTGTGAGGAGGGAAAATGGGAGAAGGGAACATCACAGCCAGGTTAAGAACATGGGGAGGAGGGAACACCCGAGCCAGGATAAGAACATGGGGAGGAGGGAAAATGGGAGTAGGGAACACCAGAGCCACGATAAGAACATGGGGGAGGGATTATCAGAGCCAGGATAAGAATATGGGGAGGAGGGAAAATGGGAGAAGGGAATACCAGAGCCAGGATAAGAACATGGGAGGAGAGCATATCAGAGCCAGGATAAGAACATGGGGAGGAGGGAACACCAGAGCCAGTATAAGAACATGGGGAGGAGGGAACACCAGAGCCAGGATAAGAACATGGGGAGGAGGGAACACCAGAGCCAGTATAAGAACATGGGGAGGTGGGAACACCAGAGCCAGGATAAGAACATGGGGAGGAGGGAACACCAGAGCCTGGATAAGAACATGGATTCTCCAACTACAATCATTGGACCAGATGAGGCAATCAATAGGTCCAAAACCTTGCGAAGCAGTCAGGCTTACAACGTATACAGTACTGATATATTGTTAATCTATAAGATATAAAATTCTCTTCGTTTTTAACTGCTTATTTTTTTAACATTTGATTTTTTTTTTTTTTTCAACACACTCTTCTGGGATATATATATATATATATATGAAAGTGGATCTAAATAAAGAAATATATGTCATAAAAATAGCATTATTTCAATTCTTAATAATACTTTTAAAAAATACCTAAAGGGGAATAAAAGTAAATTGATGTTGATTTTGAATACCTTGAGTAGAATCAAAAGCTGCTTCATCTTGATGGTAGGATCTTAGCTGAGACTGAAAGAATTTATCAGCTTCTGGTGCGGCCTGCAAGAGAATTTCATTGGGAGGATTAAATAACGGATAACTTGGGAAATAACAGTGCTTAGATTTTGTTTAGATTCAACAAATAAATCATAAAAATAAGCTAAAACTTTAAATACCTTAGTTGAGGCTTTGAAACTTGCTTTTTGGTCAATACTGACTTTTGACAGTTGATGTTTCCCTTCGTTCAGCTTTCTCATCAGCTTGACTTTCTCCTGATATGGAGAAAGAAACCTGTTCTTGGAGTGATGTGTTAGGCTGCCTTGGGGTTTTGAGACCCGGGCATACTTCTCATACGGGTCAATCTCGTACGGTAAATTCGGAGCATTTCTTTGACCATCCCACTCCAACATGTGGGACAGGGCTGTCTCGAACGTTCGTGAAGACAGTCCCATTTGTCTAGCATCAAATTGACTCAGGTCTGACATTGAGTTGATGTACTCACTGGGGGGAAGTACATGCACTTGCCTCCCTTCCAGCCGCATCGAGGAAGTTTTTTTGGGGGAACTGCCTTCGTTACGTGTGGTCTCTAAAACTTTATCGGTCGAATTGCTACCTCCCTTTGTTAAGGAATTTGTATTCCCTTTTAATTTTTTATCCTTGTCTGTGTCAGCAACATTCCCCCTGGCTTCAAAGTTTGATCTAGTTCGACTTATTCTCGGATTTGATTCTAGTCTTAAATTTGAATCTAGTGATAATTTCCCTTCAAAAGAGGATTCTTCATTACTTTTAGACGAACAGGAAGTGTTTTGGTTTCTGGAGTATGACTGAACACCTTTCCCGGCATCCTTCTCTGACAAGTGGATAGCACTGTTGGAATTATTGTAATTCCCTAGACTTGAGTGCTGCCTAGAGCGACTGGACTTTCTGCCATAGTTGACGTTACAATTGTTCTGGTAGAGACTTTCAATGTTGCTTTTCTCTGGAGTTACCAGAGAGCTGGACTCATTGGGCCTGTCGTCCAGAGCAAATTTGTGACTGTGCCGGGGGTCATGCAGAGACCGGACCTCCGTCGGCATTACGCCATCATTTCCCGGGGAAACACTGTAAATTATGGGATCTGTGCTGCAGACAAGTTGGCTGTGCAGAAAGGGCTGGTCTAGCTGTAGACAGAGTGACTTGTCATGCACACCTCCTGGCATTGCCCCCATGGGGTGAAGACCATCTGCTGTCATTTCCCTTGAATCAGGCACAAACTTGTCGATGTAAGTGCCGTTCAGCACCTGGTCGAGGTATTCTTGCAGCCTCTTGACATGGTCATCAGGGGCATCAACACTGCAGTACAGCGGAGGGGTGTCCTTTGACCGGGACCCGTTTCTGTCCGCTGGAACTAAACTTTGACCGCAAGCTTGATCTGTGTCCAAGTCAAAATTATCCATGAACTGATTGTGCAGATATTTGGAGGACAGGTTGTTTTCTTTGCTGCTCGAATCGTGCGGGAAAAAGTTCATGGGCAGATCCATGTCAAGGTAAGGCCCCGACCTGAAGTCTACATCCTTCTGTTGCTGGGACATGCGCAGAATTTGCTTGAGTTCTCTGAGCTTTTCCAGTGTTGCGGCTTCTTTGACTGCCAGCTGTTTGGGTTCCATGACTATCTTCTCACGCTCCATTTTATTCAGGTCTTGCTTGGGAATATTACACTGAATATAGAAGAAGAAATAATAATTAAACTTTTTGTTGGACATTAGTATAGGACGGTTATTTTTTTAAAAGTTAAAATATCATATAAAAAATAACGTACATTATTTCTTACAAAAACAAAAGTGTAGTCCTTTTAAAAAAAACAACACATTTTAAATAATTGAACAAGGACTATAAATGTACTGAAATATTAAGTCCCAAATACACTTATAACCTTAGAATAAATTTATTCCCATCAATAACTGGCAATTTTCCTTTCAGAATTTATCAACTGCATCTATTTTTAAAACAACTTATGTCATGAAGAGATGTTCTACACATTGGTCAGTACCAAGTGAAATGCTCACCTTTTGATGTTTCTTCTCCTCTGCCTTGAGCATGTCATAAACCTGCCTGGTATTGAGGGAGCCTTTCCCCTGTTTCAGCTGACCACACATGTCCTCCATGGAGGCCTTGGCTGATAAAGTGTGATTGGCATTGTTGCCTACATCAGTGCCCTGTGAGTGCTCCAGCTTTGCTTTGTTGATCATAATGTTGTTTAACTTCTCTCTAAATTTGGCCTATAAAAAGAATGAGTACTATATTTATTTTAACCAAAGTCTAAATTCAGCAAATCTTTTTCTTGTTCCATGTGATTACAGAAGATATTTAAGGACTTTATTTTAATTTATTAAGCATCTAGATCAGTGATTACTACTAATAATGAAGGGTTCGGTGAATGTGCATATGAAACTGGTGGGGTTCGGTACTTCCAAAAAGGTTAAGAACCACTGATCTAGATTATATGCAATATCCATTTAAAAAATTCACCCCTTTTGAGTACTATAAAGTATACAGTGAAAATCGTAAACAGTAAATTCCGGCATCAAATTTTGTGTTAAATGATACATCATATTAGATACAGTATTTACATCTAATATTATTATTTTTTTTTGTACAAAAATATGAGACCTCAAGGGAAGAAACGGCTACAATTACCTGTCTCTTTAGAAGGTGCTTCTCCACCAGGTGTTCCTTGGCTATCAAATCTGGGTCAGCTTGAAGCTGTTTAAGTTGCATTAGGTAAGCGTGTTGGTCCAGTACTTGCTCATCTGCCACTTGAAGTTTGAGACTGAAATAGATTTAACAAAGTTGGATGTAATGTTTTTTGGAAGCTTAAACTTTGGTCATGATTGTGAGAGAAAAAGAAGAGAACTTTTTGATCATTTTGTGTATTTGCATAATTACATTAAATTTTACAACAAAATTTGTTTGTGCCTTACACTAGGTACGTCAATATAAAAACTTAATTTACTCATACTGTTTTTAACACTTTAAGCTGCTAAATGTTGTCTTGTCTCATCCATACAGACGCTCTCTCTGTACAGAGATTATTACATCCACAGACCAATGCTGATCTGTTGGCACTGACCAATGCTGGTCTGTTGGCACTGACCAATGCTGGTCTGTTGGCACTGACCCATGCTGGTCTGTTGGCACTGACTCATGCTGATCTGTTGGCACTGACTCATGCTGGTCTGTTGGCACTGACCCATGCTGGTCTGTTGGCACTGACCCATGCTGGTCTGTTGGCACTGACTCATGCTGATCTGTTGGCACTGACCAATGCTGATCTGTTGGCACTGACCCATGCTGATCTGTTGGCACTGACCAATGCTGATCTGTTGGCACTGACCCATGCTGATCTGTTGGCACTGACTCATGCTGGTCTGTTGGCACTGACCAATGCTGGTCTGTTGGCACTGACCCATGCTGGTCTGTTGGCACTGACTCATGCTGATCTGTTGGCACTGACTCATGCTGGTTTGTTGGCACTGACCAATGCTGGTCTGTTGGCACTGACCAATGCTGGTCTATTGGCACTGACCAATGCTGGTCTGTTGGCACTGACTCATGCTGGTCTGTTGGCACTGACCATTGCTGGTCTGTTGGCACTGACCAATGATGGTCTGTTGGCACTGACCAATGCTGGTCTGTTGGCACTGACCAATGCTGGTCTGTTGGCACTGACCAATGTTGGTCTGTTGGCACTGACCAATGCTGGTCTGTTGGCAAATGATGCAGTATTCACTGGTTACAGTATGAGGGACCACGCTATACCCAGTCATCTTTGTTGCCCTAAACAATGTCAGGTACCCATTCAGAGATGGGTGGACACCGGGACAACCTTGACCCTGAGAACAAATCCCCTTTTTTCACGGATATTGGCACCCATGACCATCGGTACACCAGCCATGCAATGGGTAGGTGATCCGATGTTCATAGCATGTTTAAAACAATTGAACATAAAATATTTTTTTAAAAATAATATTAACCCTGAACATGTCAATGAGCTGACCACTGACCTGAGATTGTGCTCGGCTGCGGTCAACTCCTCTATCAAGTTTTCATGTTTTAATTTCTCCAGCTGTTCCTGTTTGATGAATTCCTCATCATCCATTTTGTTCAGTTTCCTGGTTTTTGTATCTTTCTTATCAAATGTCTTTTCTCCTCGTCTCAGTGAGTCCAACAAATGGTCCAGAGGGTTGGACTTTTTGACTGTCAGTACATTTTAGCAAGGTCATGTCATGAATGGAGTGTTAGAGAGCAAACAAACAACAACATATATTCCCAATCTGGAGCTCAAACAACAACATATATTCCCAATCTGGAGCTCAAACAACAACAACAACAACATATATTCCCAATCTGGAGCTCAAACAACAACATATATTCCCAATCTGGAGCTCAAACAACAACATATATTCCCAATCTAGATCTCAAACAACAAAGTTTCCCAATATGGAGCTATCAATTTACATGGCTCACCAATATTTGTCAATGAAAACTTTAATCTTTATTTTTATCATTAATTCTTGATGTAATTTTACCCTATGTTGTTAACTAATTATAATTTTTTTAATAGCATTACCTTTTGTAAAAAAAATTAGACTAACACATTATTGCGCTTCTTCACTGGTAAAAAATGTTTTGATTGTGATAATGCTTTAAGTTGATCAACAAGACAATATAATTTGCAATGTTAAAAGTTAAATTATCATTAGATAAAATACAAATTCATGTTTTGACAAATCCTTTCATTTCCACAATAAGAAACACATACATCTGAATAAATAAATATACATATCTATAATTAAATTGAGGTAAAAGGTTAAAAACTGCTGAATTATTCAATACCACTAACAAAAACGTTAACAAAACGTCAGCTATCCATTTTTTTTTTAATGCTCACATCAGACAGGGCTCCATACAAGTACAAAGAGACTGCCGTCCAGGACTGGGCCATTATGTTGTGGTTGTTGTGTAAGTTTTATATTTTATTGTGTTACTCGTTTAAACCTTACCTCTGGGCACACCCCCCTCAGCCTGGTTTATTTCTCCCCCACCATTGAAGTAATCCTCTGGTGACTGCATGGTCATCTCAGAAGATGAGTGGGTCACTGATTCAGCTGAGTAAGCATTTTTTGAGGGTGGACTGAAACAATCAACCAAATAGTTTTATAGTCAGCAGAGTTTAAACAACTTTATTATCCATGTGGAATGGGATAAAAATATTATTTAAAAAAAAAAAAAAANAATATTTACCTGTAGTTAAGTACTATTATTTTAGTACCCCCCGATCCATCGTCGTATGCTACACTTAAGGTGGAATCTATTAATTTAATAATAAGTACAAATAATATTACTGACTTACCATCTGCTGCTCTTAATTCATTGTTACAAATAACACAGGAGATTTGACCAAATTTGATTATTTTCTTTATTTTGATGAATCAAACCAATTCCTTACAACAGGGAGAGTATAAAAATCCTACCATTGACCAAGATTCGGGGCTGTGGGTGATGTCCCCTGAGACGTTGTGTTCATGGCATGGTCCCCTCCGTCTCTGTGGGGGTTGTTGGGCTGGACAGACTCGGTCTGGTCCAAAGTGGTCTCGTTGCCCTGCTGAGTTTGTGGTGGTATAGCCTTCGGTGGCCTCACAGCAGAGCCAATCTGGAGACATTGGTGCTTCAGAAGGTGTAGGCACTCACGAAACCGACACTGGTCACAAATGCCTGGTGAGGGGAGGTGCAGTACAAGTATATCCTATAGAATGGGGACTGTGATAAAGCTTTTAAATAAAATACAAAACACACAAACAAATTGTGTAATGAAAACAATAAATTTGAGATTTATTTTTAAACTAACACGGCAGTAAATGTTTCGGCTAATGCCTTCATCAGTACAATAAACATAAAATACGTACTTACATAAGTAATAAACTAATATTTAAATTCTTAAAACATACCATATAAAAAAATATTGATGTAAAATAAAAGAAAGGAAAAAATAAAACTGACACAGTATATAGGAAAAAGGAGGAAGTATCAAAAGGTACAGTGCAAAACAATAGGTTTGTATCACTTAAGTAAAATTTTGGTTGAGTTAGTCAGAAATACAACATTTAAAGGGATAAAATAATTATAAAAGTCAAGAATTAAGCTCAGTCGATAAGATATTAATAAATTCTGAAATTCTGTTATTGAGTTCCTCAGTGAAAATCATCAATGTAAATTAAGCCCCCAACTGACCAGCATCTACAGGGTCTGTGATGACCCCTTGCAAGAATCCCTCCATAATCTTAGCACAGACAATACGATCTTCCTCTGTTAGAACATCCAAAATATCCTCATCAGTGATTGGCTCGTTTCTTCCCTGGAAATCGACAATATTGAATATAATTAAACACATTTTTAGTTAGAAGTAGTAGAGGTGGGGGGAAGAGGGAGTGAGGAAGTGGTGTGTAGTTTGACCATGGTAATGGATCTTGCAGTCATCAGCAAACTGGATTTTTTTTTCCAGATCATATTTTCCAGGCCCACTCCCATGAGTTTTTTTTATAGCTGATGAATAGTTAAATGTTTCAAAACAATCATGGAAAATTCTTAAAATTTGTTTAAAAATTCATGAGAGTTGATAAATATAAATATTTGGTTGCTTTTTTAAAAAATCAATAATTAAATAAGGAAGCAAACATAAACATTTTAGTATTTTTGATTTAATACATTTTTGACAGATCCATTAAACACAGGATGGTCATGAATAAACAAATACAGACATTTTTGACAGATCCATTAAACACAGGATGGTCATGAATAAACAAATACAGACATTTTTGACAGACACATTAAACACAGGATGGTCATTAATAAAAGAAATACAGACATTTTTGACAGACACATTAAACACAGGATAGTCATTAATAAACAAATACAGACATTTTTGACAGATCCATTAAACACAGGATGGTCATGAATAAACAAATACAGACATTTTTGACAGACACATTAAACACAGGATGGTCATTAACTCTTAAAGTCGCATAAGGGTTTTCAATAAACTTCCGCCTAATTTCCGTAAGGATTTCCCGTAATACGATCAACTGGTTATGAAATGAAAAAAATTTGCGTAAAATCCATTTGTAATAATATTGTCATACTAACTTAATTTTTTAGGCTAAGAATAGTTATTTTACGCCTCCAAAAGACCGAACTGAGTTTAAAACAATATTTACCTGTAGTTTAGTACTATTATTTTAGTAATAAAGTATAACGAAAACATATCTTCGAATAAAACCTGTTAAAACTACCAAAAAACATCTCGAATCGAGCGATAACACTAGTGCGGGCAACAGCCGCCATTGCCGGAAGTCAAATACATAATTTTTCAATCATTGAAGAGTTTTTACTTTCCGAGAGTGGTATCTAGGGACGCATTAGGACGCTTTCAGGATAGCGGACAGAGACGCACTACAACGCTTTGCGACTTTAAGAGTAAACAAATACAGACATTTTTGACAGACACATTAAACACATGATGGTCATTAATAAACAAATACAGACATTTAAAAACATGAAAATTTTAAAAATTTAATCCGGCAAAATAATTAAACCGTTGGTCATAATACCTTTGAGCGCAGAAGAGCTACCTGGTTCTCTAAGTAAGCCACTTTGTGTTTGAGTCTCTTGATAAGTGTTTTATCATCCACCTCTTCATTTCTCCTGTAAACAGAAAGACACAAACACCCATTGGTGAGTATATCTAACATAGAATTATATTTTTTAAAGTTTTCATAGAGTCATACTTGTTAAGAAGTATTATAAAGTGATGAATAAAGAAATTTTCAAACGGCATAAACAAAGAATGTCTTGAGTATCGTTTTCTATTTCAGATTAGTTCACAACTTAGAAACTTTCAATGATAAAAATTAACATTCACCGTGCCCAGAACTTACATGTTAAGACATCATGACATTACACAAATAAATTTATCATCAATGAGTGGTGTGTATCACTGGCTGACTCAAAGTTTAGTGCCAATAAATTCATTTTAACGTACACATTTTATTTCAGAAATGGCGTTTAATGATTATTTATTTTGCGTTTAAAATCATTCCGACACTAAATTGGAAGCTCACGTCCTGGATGAAACTGATATATAAGCCAAACAAATAGGAAATAATAAACAAAGTATAACATCACATACTTGGCCTCTATGAACATATTTACTGTAAATAAACGACTATAAGCCAATCTCTGATATGTCACTCGAGAAGTGAAATTTTAAATTTCTTCAATGATTATTATGATAAATTCATGGCATTTATAAAATAGTTTTGTGTGCATAGGTTGGTGTTGAAATTTTGAAGAAAAAAAAAACTTGACTTTTACTCGAGTATATATGGTACTTATTTGTAAGACAGAAAACCCACCTGGCATTATTGGCTATGCGCGCAACCCGCTGTGCAAAACGACATGTGGAAATTGATTCTCCTAGGTTTTCTGGCTCTAGAGATATAGTAGCTATCATGGCTGTCAGGCAATTACCTCCTGGTGATTCAAGGACAACATTTTATTTTTTTTAAAAACTACATCATTGAGCAATAACAGAGCTTGCACATTGGCCTCCTCTGAATTGTCTTTCAAATATCTGGCCAGTAGGAACCTGATGAATTTCCTTGTATTTTTTAAAAACTTTTTCAAATATTTTAGCTATGCATGTGGAGATATTTTTTGTCAAGGTGGTTAGGTCTTAGGGGTAAGAAAATATTATACCCTCAAACTTTACAATGACACCACTGTAAGATCTCAGGATATTTTTAAAAAGAAAATTATCCACCCCTTAAGTTGTTATAGGAAAAATATAAGATCTTATTTGATAACCTTTAATGTTCAACAGTACTTGTCCCATTTTATATGTTTGCCATGATGCATAGGTTGAGTTCAGTTTTACACAATATTCAGACAAGATATTTATTGACCATGTTGACAATAAAAAAATTATATTTTTAATCCATAGATTGTCATGTATTTAAGATTTTGGTAAGAAGAGTATTGTTTGACTAAAACTATAATATCTTATCTCAAACAGCTTAAAGAGATTTTTTTTTAAAAACCGGTTAAGATTTTGATTTTATGCTGATGAGCCATTAAATCGGGTCTAGTTGTAAAGAAGTGATAGGCCCCACAAGCTTCATGTGAGCACACATATGAACTAAGTCATCAGATTGGAAAGTTGGACCCATATAGCAGACTAAACTGGAAAACTCATGATATTAACATATAAGATAGGAAATGCCTTACCAAGAGAATCCTTCAGGACCATGGTCAACAAAGAATTTCTATAAGGCACAAACTTGAAAGGCCTACTGCCATCACTAGATGGCCCTGATGTGAAGGATGTATTACTGGGATCACAAAAATAAACAAATTAAATGTTATCTAAGAATCTTCAAAAGCAAATTCATTTTATCTTTAAATCCTTAACAAAGTGCAGGAAATGTAAAAAAAATTAATAGAAACATTGAATGTTATTATTTTTAAAAAACAAATTTTTGTTTGTTTGTTGATCAAAGATGTAAATGACAGTGAAGAATGGCGCACCTTCTACTAACTGTAGGTGGGTTGTCCCCTTTACTTCTCTCCCCTGTAGAGCTACTGCTTGGGGTGTTAGTACGATCAGACTGTAGCGCAATGATGACAGTTTCTAGATGATGAAGGGACAAATTAATAGACTTGGCCTCTGTTAGTTGCTGCCCGTCGACCCCAGTTTTTGACACACGTTCCGAACCAGCCAGGTCAACCAGATGAAGTTTTGAACTGATCAGAAATGGGAAATGATGAAAAACGCTTTTCCTTGTTATGAAACTGGGTAACGCAGACTTTTTAAGACACAATTTGATCCCGCTCTTTACTGGACAAAAAGGTAAAGTAGTATTTTAACTCTTAAAGCCCCAGAAGGTTTTCGATAAACTTCCGCCTCAGTCCCGTAAGGATTTCCCGTATTACGATCAACCGGTTATGAAATTAAAAAATTTGCGTAAAATCCATTTATAATATTATTGTCATACTGACTTCATTTTTAAGGCTAAGAATGGTTATTTTACGCATCCAAAAGACCGTACTGAGTTTGAAACAATATTTACCTGTAGTTAAGTACTATTATTTTAGTAATAAAGTATAACGAAAACGAAAAAAACCCCGTTAAAACTACCAAAAAACATCGCGAATCGAGTGATAACGCTAGTGCCGGCAACGGCCGCCATTGCCGGAAGTCGAATACATCGTTTTTCAAACATTGAAGAGTTTTTACTTTCCGAGATCTCATTCCTAACGAGATTTGTATCTAGGGACGCATTACGACGCTTTAGGGATAGCGGGAAGAGACGCATTACGACGCTTTGCGACTTTAAGAGTTAAAAAAGAAACAACTTACTTAACAAGAACTTCCGAGTCATGCTTTCTCACTTGTAAGTACACAGTGAAAACAGCATGCGATCTTGACGATCGCTGGTTAACCGGCGTTTCGGCCACCTTCCGATTAGCCTGACCTTGCAATAAAAGCATTTGTGCAATTTCTTCATTGGCGGCAAGATGAAGAGAGAGGCCCCTCAAAATGCAAGAGCCTCGTGGTCCTTCTACTACAGTCACCTGCAGGAATAACAATTCAATAATTATTTAATATTTTATCAAAATAAATTGAACTTTGAATATAAACTAAAAGATTTTTAATTACTGAACTTGATGGACTAAAAGGATTTATGAACTATAAGACGTATGTTAATTTTGAAGCAATTTAAAATAAAAAATAACATTTTAATTTCAAGTATAAGAAGCTCCTGAATTTTGGAGGCAACTTTTTGGGAAAAAAAGTGCACCTTATAGTCATAAAATGCAGTATGTAAACTCTTGAAATAGTTCACCAAACAAAGATGGGAATTTTTTTTAGCAAATTGACAAAGCATGCCTTCATGTCTATGACATGTAAGTATCATTATAAGTATCACAAAGTATGTCTCTATACACTATTTCCTCCCCACTGAACTGTAAAAAATATTTTTGTGTCACACTTCTTTTTGCAGGTTACAAATTTATAGCTTCAGTATTTAAATATCTGTACACTAAGAGTCAACTGCAAATATTCCATTCAAAAGCTGCACTTTTAACATCTCATTCTGAGCCAATATCTGTGATCTTTCTAGAAAGCATCAGGGAAATTAGATGATTGCTACCAAGAGAATTTAATCTTTTGATTAGTGTCATGATTTTTTTCTTCTTTTAACTATTACTCAACAGATAACAAAAATACCTGAGAAAAGTAGAAAGAATGACTTATAAGATTTCAGTTTCAAACTGTTTATAACCAGTACCAGGTTATTCGAGATGATAAGCGTACTAGAAATAAGTAATAACCTGTCATTCAGTAACACAGCTTGTACATCCAATCCCAGTCTTATCCTGTACATCATTTTTAATAAAGTTCACTGACGTAATGCGCATTCCATTAACTAACGTTATCCTATGAAAATCCTAATTTTTGCTTTACTCTCATTGGTTGCCTAATGCCCCCCACCCCCCGCCGACCCCCAGGTGCTCAGGTACACTTCTCACTCCCCTGAACTATATTAATATTAGGTAGTCCAAACTGATTTTATTTTTTAGGATTTTATAATTTTGGTGTATTTCATTTTGTAGTACTTTTTATTCTAAGACATTGGGGACAAAAATTACTGAGTTATCTTAAAAAACAAAAAAGTTATGCTATTTTCAAATTTTTTTGAAAAAAGGCCAAAATCGGCATTTTTTCACTTTTCAAAAAAGGTCATTTTCAAAGACTGGTATTTTCTAACATAATTTACTGAGATGTCTAGAAATTGGTAAAGTTACAACAAAGTTTATAATTAATGAGCCCAATTTTTTTGAAGCCTCTACATTGATTCATTCAAAAGTAAAAAAATATTTAAAAATTGAAAACATCAATTTTTTTTCATTTTTATTTTCCGACCGGAAAAGTGTAAAATGCAGTTTCAAAAATTCATATAAAATTAAGGAACTGACATAAATAAACATACCATACATCAAATTAAAGGTAATTTTAACAGGAACAATGAGTAATGTGAATCAATAGCATTGAAGTACATTTACATCCATTAAAATAAGTTCAAAGATACCCACCCCATTAAATTTTCAAAAATTGAAGTTTTTAAAAAAATTATAAAAAATGCTTGGCAAAACACTATTGAGCCGAAGGCATTTCAAAATGTTCTCAGATGAATCTAATTATAAAAAAATGAAATGAGAGAAATCTTACTAATGCTTAACCCCATTAAATTAGCTTTTAAAAAGTGGCATAAATTATTCACAAATGTAAACATAAAAATATGTCACCTCGTCACAAAAATCAATATATCCAACATCTAACATCAAATTAAGGCATTTCAACTGCTAAGTCATTTAAGACTGCACTTAAGACACATCTTTTTAAAATTTATTTTCAAAAATAATAAAACCACATTTCTGTAATTGATTAGCGTAGCTGATGTATTGAGTATACCGTATTGTTATTTATGTAGTTAATATACTATGAATGTTTCTTTTTATTTATATATGTNTAGCTTTTAAAAAGTGGCATGAAATGATACACAAATGTAAACATAAAAATATGTCACCTCGTCACAAAAATCAATATATCCAACATCTAACATCAAATTAAGGTATTTTTAATAAGCCTAACAATTTATGTGAATGAATTTCAAGATAGAAACAGTTTAATCACTTTAATTGATAAAATCCTTAAAACTAGTACCCTCATAAGTACTAACACTAAGTACTAATACGTGATAATTAAAAATGCTAAAATTTAAAAATAATTATGCAATTGACATAACTCAACATACCATACATCAAACTAAAGATAGTGTTGATCAGCACAGTAAGCATTATGAATCAATAGCATTAAAGTGTATTTACATGAATTAAATTAATTTCAAATATACTGGCCCCACGTTATTTTTAAATAATGAAGTTTTTTAAAAAAATAATTAAAAATGCTTTGCATAATACAATACGATCAAAAGCATTTTAAAGTGTTCTCAGATATATCTACTTATTAAAAAACGAAATGTCAGAAATATCAATGCTCAACACCATAAGAAAATATTTTATAGTTGCATTAAATGATACAAAAAATGTAACAATAAATGTCTCCTTGTTTTGACAATCTACACTTCAAACATCATGATAAGGTTAATTTTAAACTTCTGTGAGTGAATTGCAAAAAGAAACAGTTTAGTCCCTTAAATTCATAAAATTCTTTTAACTAGTACAAGTACAGAACTTATGAATTATTGTTTAAAAAACTGATTAAAATTTCATTTTATTTGCCTTTTTCAATGTGCAAGTGCAATATTTTGAACTTCACCATACCTTTCAGTTTGTTTAGTCTTTACTTAAGAGTAAATTAGCACAAAGAAATTTCTGTAACTGTTAGTCATCACTTTTCTTCCCCACTTTTATTTTAAGAAATGTTTTTATAAGTCTTTATTATTATTAGTCACATTAACTTCACTACAGATTGTTTTATCAAAATAAAGTGCTGTACATACATTAGCTTAAGTAATACAGCACTTCTCCAAGGCTGGATATAAAGAATCCAGGTTCAATGTCATTGCTAAATAATCCATCAACGAATCAGTCCCAGAGAGTGTCAAAATACTAGAAACCACATGTTCCATTTTCCTGACAAAACAATCAGGCAGGTAGTGACTTTCTGGAAACAGTTTGCAACATCTTTGTTGTTCTTGTTACCCTGGACCTTGATGAAGTGTAACATGAAAAATTAAACCGTATGTTCTAGGAACTGGTGGAAGCTGTGGCCTTTTCCTTTAGCCAGAAATGATGCACACGGGGCCAACAAGAATTTCCCCCACTGAGGAATAAGGAATATACTATTAAAAACATGTTATTAATATACCATCAAAACTAGAATTATGTGTAATCTTTGGTAAAGAAGTGTTTGAAGTCAATACTTTAACATTAAAAGATTTATTATTGAACTTTAAACCATACTTACAATTTACAATACTTACACATTAGCTTTCTTATGATACTCAATGAAGAGTTCATTCCAGCTACTGGTACTACATCTTGGTTACCATTTCAATCAGTGCAAAGTAGCATAGTCATCACTTTCTATTTCTGTGATGTTGTCTTTATTCATGGCATGGTCTCTAGATGAAGTATAGGAATTAATTTGGAATTATAAACCTATCTATTGAATTATTAATATAGTTGCACTATACTTAAACCAAGACTATAATAGGCCAACTATCTACTAAATACAAATAGATTATTTTTAATCAGAATCAGATTATTTAACTTTTAACTTTAGCTCAGATTCAGATTAGTTTTATTGATATTCATTGATTAAATATCATACTAAATTAATGAATTGGGCGAGTCTA